>LS486774.1:205826-413693 GCA_900490705.1 Pristionchus arcanus | reverse complement strand
TGGAAATCCATTACCCCATCCACTGGATAACCATTACCTCAGCCACTGGTTTGGATGCACCCTAGCCAGTGGCTCAGGTAATGGTTATCCAGTGGATGGGGTAATGGATTTCCAGTGGATGGGGTTTTGGTTTCCCAGTGGATGGCAGGGTACGGTAGATGTGCATAGCTAATCGATAAGTGTATGAGCTGTCGCCATACAGTAACCAAACCGAACGTGGTGATACCACGGTTGGTTAGTCACATCCAAAATACGATCTCCTAAGCGATCGCAGGTAAGACGGCACTCGAATCCGAGGCCGTCCGATGAAGGATGGCTGGAAGGGACCTTATAGGCAAGGTGTGTGCTAGCTTCGACGGGTAAGTACGGGTCGCTCTACTGGTTTGCCAGTGGATGGAGTACTGGGGTGGAATGCGAGTGGATATCCAGTGGATGTGGTAATGGGTTTCCAGTGGATAACCCAAACTCCGCCCACTTTTACTGGCTTTCCAGTGGATGGGAGAAACCAGAGAAGTTGGAATCAAGCAGGGTCAAAGTACTGTAGGCGAGAGAGCGAGAGAAAGAGACAGAGCGAGAGAGTATGGGAAATGGAGAGAGCGTTTTTCCAAGTTGGGCCCAAGCTTGTACGCTACTTGGAAACGCCCAATCCTACTTGATTCCAACTTGGGCGCGCGCACCAGAGCAGTATCCCGGCAACCCGAATACCGTACCTGGTCCTCAGTGTAGGCGAGGATGCCCTTGAGCGGTCCCTCGGCGGCCTCCTTGACGACCTGCAAGCAGAAATCGATAAGTGGTGTACCAGTGCGACGTTTACTACTTTTGCAAAAAATCTATTATTCATCCAGTAACACTAATTATCTTGTTCATGCTTGGTAAACTCAAGATGAATCCTACAGAGAATATCCACGTATGCATTCGAATCGACAAGATACTTCTTCCTTACTAGAAGTGACTACAATTCATGTTACTCTCTTTCTCAATTCAGATTATCATGGTCCCTTCTCAATCTTTCTCTCCATTAGTCTTATTCTCTTCGTAACATGTCGATTAATGGACCGACTCCTCAGTGACTCCCCTCTACGTATCGTCTTTCAATACAAAACATTCCCTCTCTCTCTAATCTTAGTTGGTTGAAGCCCTCATTCCACTTCTCCCTCTCTCATTCTACCGGAAGATTATCTTCAGCTCTTTCTAACTCCTTCTTTCCTCTCCAATTCATCTCTTCCCCCTCTATTTCCTCTCATGTAATAACCACGACAAAAGTAGAAATGGCATGAGAGTGAATCCGTGTAAGCTTCCATTCCCCTTTGAGGTGCTTCATTCTTTATTACTCAATCTATTGATTTTTTTGATAATCTCCCTTAGATGGAATTGAGTTTTCCAAGAATCTTCCTTCTCATCCACTTTGGATTGCTCCCTTTTAGACACCTGTTTATATTACCAAATATGTGTTGACTCTTCCCTTCTCCTCTCTTCTTTTCTCTGTCTCTTCAAAATCTTCTCTATCTTCTTTTCACGCCTATTCGATCTCGATAATATCACGATAGCTTCTATGCTTCACTCCCTTCCCGCATTTTTTTCTATACAGTTTTCGTTCATCTTCCTTTTCAGTAAGTACTCAATCTCAATCATCTCGATGTCATCAGACCTTCACAGTCCTCCTCCTTCCTCACCCAGTACGAAATCCCATGGTGAGATTCCACTTCCTCATTCTGGAGATATCCACTCATTTACTCTCTCTCTATCTAGTCAGAATAAGAGTGTAGATAGATTAGAGAGGGAGAGTCAGAGAGGGAAAGAGGGGGGGGGGACATGGGGGCTTAAATTCATCGTCTCAATATCAGGCTCAGTCTTTCCCAATTGGCTCAGAAGTGGATCGGGTAGGAAGAAATCAGACGATCCATCAGCACACAAGTCGCTCACTGCCATGGAATCGAAGGAACTTGGACCATCCACTCCTCATACACAGAAACGGTGAGCTGAGGTTACAGTAGTATTGATTGATGCGGAATGAATACGGTAACCGTAATCTTTAGTTCCCTCGATAGTCGTCCAACTTCACGTGCAGCAGAGGAGGGACAATTGCAATCTCCTGGACCAACCAAGCATAAAAGAGTAAGTGAAGAAATTAGGAATCTTTTCCATGGATCGATTTCCGCCGTGTCGACTATCGAAACACTAAAGGGTAAATTGACAGTGATCACTAGGCAATTCTTTGCTCCTTTTCCTTGTTGAATAGAACTAATCAGAGGAAAGGGAAGAAGGTCTCAGTTGAGTAGTCTTCACTTCTTCGAAATGGCCTGTATGGGAGATAAGGAAAAAGGGTACGTCTTCAATCGTCGAAAAGCAGCTTCACTACCAAGAAAGGTATTTGCCCTGTCCTGCTTTGTGGTCTGAATCACTGAAGATACCTTTGTTCTTCCTCTACTCATCCATGCGCAGTCTTCCCACCCTAAGAGAATGGTACGAACTGTCACGATACATCACGTATTATTCCACTCTCTCATTTTGTTTTCCCCGTATTTGAATTCTGACTCCAATATCAGTCAGATTTGCGTGTCGAAATGAGATGAGATGAAGAGAGAGAAGATTGGAGAAATATTGAGGGAGGGAATCTGATGAGGGATGCACTTGATTGGAATGAATGAATGACGAGGGTTTCCATTCCGAATTCACTTGATACCAATCTGAATCAGATTGACATACGGTTGAGGATTTCCTCTGAGCTGGGGTTAAAGAAGGCGTCCCACGAATATCTGGCTAACTGATTTCTCGATATGAGTTTGTGGGTCGTAGCTACCCGATAACACATTCGAAACTCCCATGTTTTCAATTTTCGTTTGAACTGAGATATGAGCAGTTGGCTGCGTTCCAAGTGACCCTGAAACGCAGGCAACGTGCGAGAGAGTGTGCGAAATGAGGAGAGTGTCACATTCCTCACTTTGCATAGTCGCCCGCGCGGTTCGTGGGACGCCTTCTTTAATATTAGTGCATTTATTTCTAATTTTGGAAGTATTGATTTTATCATCATGTAGAATTCCGTTGAATTCACAGTAGAGATTCATTTTCCGTTCACTTCTTGGAATTTGTTTAGAAGCACTTTCGAAAATGGAACAATCTCATACACTTACTACACATGATCTTCTCCTCTTCTCCTCTCCTTTCACCTCTAAGTCTTCCTCTTCATTCCTAGTTCACTTCCTCCCTTATCGACATGGTTGTTGAGTCCTCCTACAAATCAGTTTCACACAATCAGGTAATCTTCCGAGTATCACGTTCAGATTCACTCTGAAAACTTGTCTCATCGTTGTATCGCATCTCGGAAATCTTGGTTGATAACTTGCGACTGCTAGAATCGAAGTACGAAACAGGAAGAACTGTGTGCAAAAGTGTTGTTTTCTCTCTCCAAATCATCATTTTCTTCTTCCTAAACCGGAAACATCTCCTGGAGAGGAGAAATCTCTAGCGTGCGCGAATAAATTGACAGCTCTATCGAGAAGTTCTCTATCCTCATTCACTATTTTCCCGTCAGTTACTCGAATGTAATCAACCTCCAATTCACTCTTTCTTCCTCTCGTTAGATTACCAATTTAGTCTTTCTTTCCGCCTGATTTCGTTCTTCTTCTTCTATTCTTTTCATTGTCTTTCTTAGGTGAGTTCGAGTGTCTTTCTGACCTCTCTTCGTTTCTTCACTACAACACGAGTCTCAAAGTGATTCTCTACGTAACTAGGCACTTTGTCTTTTCTCTTACGCAAGCTCACACGTAAAAAGGCAACATTTTACACACAAACCATCATTTTGTATCTATTGGCCAAACAATATTTCGTATTCTAGAAGTGATCACCCTTTTCCATTCTACGTCAATTGTCTCTTTCTTTGCTTCGATCTGTATTATTTATTTCCTCTTCTCCTCTCATCTTACCTCCTCCTCCATCTTCTTCTTCTTTCCTTGTCCAAGATTCCCTTTCTTCTTTGCTACTCAAATTCACTCAAACTTACCGAGTACGCATAAGATTCGCACTTTCTTACACGAGATTTTTGTGCTTTATTGAAAATCCTGAGCCCGCAGTACCCCAAATACCACCGGTTGCTTCTTTCCGTCCCTACCGTAACTCTAGTAGTGAATAAAGAAAACATGTACCAATTTACTGTTTTCACTTCCTAAATTAGAGCTGCCTGCAGGCGAATCAAATCAATTGTTCATATTTTTGATTTATAGTTATCAAATCAATGTTTGCAGCTCGCAGTCCTAACGGGTGAAGAGGATATGTCCCATCCTCCTCCTCTTCAACAACCGAAATCTCGATTCCGAAATGGCCATGCATCATTCAGACTTCGAATGTTGCAGGAGCAGCATGGAAGTGGATTCGAACCAGTGAGTGATGTGCTGTGGAAAAAAGTCAACGAGAAGAGAACAGATTTGAATTTCTGCTATCTTAGATTTCAGCTCTACGTATAGGTAGCGACTCGAAATTTAGTTTCTGGGTGGAAGTTGAAGAACCACCCCAGAATCCAAATTTCAATGATCTATCACCACTAAAAGCCGAGATATGCACAAAATTGCGGGATTTCAAATCTGTCATCTTCTCCTTGACATTTTTCACAACAAAAATGAGAGGATGAAAGGGAGAAACAGTGAGAAGAGAGAAGTAGAGTACGGCTTCATTCGTGGACGTGATCTGTAGAGTATCATCAAATGGCTCATATCGTAGTCAATGACGATGAATGCTCTGACGTTCGTTGATGAAATTGGACCAAGTCTACGATTGAATTATAAGTGTAAAGGTGTATTCATCCAAGTCCAATCCTTGCTTCTGGGACGAATTTGTAGGAAAACACCGGAAATTGAAGATGAATGAGAGACTGGGGGAGATGAAGAGGCGATAGAGAAGTTAGAGTAAACGAGAGAGTATGGTAAAATGAGAGAGTGATAAGCTGAGGAAGGGGAAGGGGAGGGGAGGGATATTCGGATGACCGATACACTTCAGTACGATGACCAAGAAGTGTATTGGATTGTCGAGATTTCATTTATTTTCATTATCGTTCATATATTATTTGAGCTACGACAGTGTTTACTAATCCGCTTCATCCCTGGAGATTTCACATTCGTAAATATTATTGAATCGTAACTGTTCTCATATCTGTATGTGTTCGGTAGAAATTCTCAGGTAGATAGAATAACTACACACAATCAATAATTGTCTTCGATTGTATTACCCTCTTCGTTGCACTCCATTCAACCTCGTCTATCGGTGCTTCCAATGCACTCAATCGGTCATCTCTTCCTTCGTCCATCGTCTGGTCGAGTAGTGAAACCTCTCACGTCTCTTCTAATCTCTTCTTCATCTCAATCACAAGATGGAAGTCTATCTTCATCTCTCACTCTTTCAACTACAATCTCCGTCTCTTCTTCATTTCCATTCCCTGTTTACATCGCTAAAATGTATCCATTTCTTTCGTCATTTCTTCCCTTCATTTCCGTTGTCGCTTGAATGAATTGCATGCATGGAATCAGCTGATTCCGAAGGGATCGATCCCTTACTCTTCCCGTCTCTTCCCTTTCCTTCCTCTCTTTCAGTCATGGTCAAGGATAGATCTCGTTCTCGATCAATCAAGGATAAACTTCCTCAATCCGTGCCTACTTCCCCTGCAGGACGAGGCAATCGAGACCCATTCGAGGGCATTCTCTCGTCAAGGTTTGATCTTTGATCTTTCCCTCTTACTGTGAGAATCAAAGCCGTAGCAAAACTAATCGACGGACAAGGATGTAGCTTGAAAACATCGGAACACAAAAATAGAATGTCATGCTGTGCCAATTTTGATGAAATACGCTTTTTACTTCACTTTTTCACTGAATATTTTACTTTTATAGATTTAATTGTGATTTGCATTCATAAACAATAGGAAAAGTGAGATGAAAAGCGAATTTCATCAAAAATTGGCACAGCATGACATTCTATTTTTGTGTTCCGATGCTTTCTAGCTACATCCTTGTCCGTCGATTAGTTTTGCTACGGCTTTGAATCTCACAGTACCATTGTTCCCTTTAGCACTAAGAGATCTAAACTGACTAAATCGACGAAGACAGTCGTCTCTTCTCCTCCTCCAACTCCCAATGCAAATCTTTCTGTGGATGCTGTGGAACAAATCAAACATCAGATATACAGGTGGTTGATTATTCCCTTCCCTACTCAGTAATGATCTTCATTATGTTATCTCTTCCCTCAGAATGAGATCTCTATCGGGTGAACCACGAGGAAGTTCCATGGAGGATTCCCTCCTCCCTGTCACCACGACTACGGGGCCAATGGAACATAGAGGTTGGTAATTTAGATTTATTTCCTACTTATCATATGTCGATGTGGATGAAGAATAATACCAATCACGCACAGATTTTGAAATATAGGTAATATTTTCTTCATTTCACAAGCTTTCAAGGCAAAATCGAGAGAATGTGTAAAATGAGAAAAAATCTTACTCATTTTTGGAAGTGTAGAAACTGTTTCGTGAAGACGTCCTTCATTTCTGACATCTATATAATTGCAGGCTCAGCTCCTCCTTCATCATCTCCAACTCTTAAGAATCTTCGAACCTTTCGAATGGCTCATGAATCATTCCGTGCAAGAATGTTCCATGAACAACACAACGTCCGCCCATTCGAGCCTGTCGTATGCTTGATCATTTAATTTTAATAATGTATTTATCTAAATTCGCCGTTGTTCTCAGTAAGCGCACAGTTTCTCTGAATAAACACAATGGGTGGTGGGAAGAGGAGGGTAGGGAGAGAGCGAACTCTCGATCGCGAGAGGGGGTTATAGGGGAGAGAGCGCGCGCTTGCCATCACCGGCCAAGTGGTCTAGTGGTATGATTCTCGCTTTGGGTGCGAGAGGTCCCGGTTTCGATCACCGGCTTGGCCCTTATCTTTTGCCCAATTTTTCGCTACATTTTCAAACCATTCTTTTTGCTATCTGCCATCGTTGAAGGTCAGATGGAGCGAGATAGTGTGTGAAAAGGAGAGAGCAATCACTTACGACTATCCCTTGCCCGATTTTATTATTCTCGTTCAGGTGTTCGTAACGAAGAAGCGAACTCGCGAGGC
This sequence comes from Pristionchus arcanus, assembly GCA_900490705.1. Classification (NCBI taxonomy): domain Eukaryota; kingdom Metazoa; phylum Nematoda; class Chromadorea; order Rhabditida; family Neodiplogasteridae; genus Pristionchus; species Pristionchus arcanus. The sequence continues at coordinate 406,593 of LS486774.1, read as the reverse complement.
GAAATCGGTCTCTAGTGAATTCAAGGTGGGGCTCAATCAGGTCAAATACTCTTCCCTACTTATTTTGACCAGTGATTAGCCATATGAAACTGGACCAAGTCAAAAATTTCAATTGCAGGGAGGAGACCTGAACAAGTATACGGCTCGTTCCTATGCAATTCAGAATGGGAATGAAGTGTTCGGAGGTGAGGAGTACGGTAGTTAGGGTTACTGTATAAATGGGGGAAATGTTATCGATTGGTCGGTCGTCACTTGTTTGTGGGCAGGATATAGGCGGTTCAGTGGTAAGGTAGGATGCCCACAAATTATGTGGAGGAACAGTAGGTCAGACTTGTAGGGGAATGTAGGGGAAGGTTGTCGGGCTGAAGCATGGGATGTATAATAGTGTGTTCATATCTCACTTGTATATTTGGGGGTGGTTCCGTTCTTCTATTCATCCGTCAATCTTCTCATTCTTATCTCTCTCTCTCTCTATCTCTCTCATTCTCACAACAACTCCTCTCCTTCTTTGTCTATCATCTCAATTGGAGTAACTTCATCCCATCACGCTTCACTTCTCTTCTTCCATTTCTCTTCAACGAGACGTCTTCATCTTCCATCTGAATCTTCTCATCATCAACGACAGATTTCAACGTGAAAATAGAAGGAAGAAAGGGAGGAATCATCAGTCTTCCATTCTTCATCCCAAGGGATCTTCTTCACCATTCTCTTCTTCCGCCCTTCAGTCTCATCTTCTCTTCTCGCGCAGTCAATTCGACCCCTTCTTTCAATCTATCGATTGGAATGATAGCAAAGCAGACGAGAAGACAGGCTCCAGTGAGGATATTGAAGCATCAACCGGGATTGGACTTCAAGGCACAGCAGATATTTCATGCCAAGAGAGGAAGGAAGCTGAGTATTGCTGATTTCTCTATTGGTCAGTTTGTTTTATTCAATGCTTTTGCTGAAATTTTTTTTTATTTGGGATTTGTACAGGTATCGTATTATACTCGGTAAATGGGGGGTTCGTCAGAGTGAAAATTATAAGTGCAAACTGGGTTGTATTCGGGTCGAGTTGACAATAGAGAAGTGAATAGAGAAGGGCGTAGATTCACTTACGGAGAAGAAGAAGAAAAGGAAGGAAGGTAAGAGAAGAAGAAGAATTCAGAAGAGTCACAACGAGTCCTTCTCTCTCTCTACAAAAGTATTCTGAAAGAGCATTCACTTCTTATTCAATGTATTTCAACAGTAGCAATCATTTCTTCGTCTCTCATCCCATCTCTTCCATTCCATTCTTCTCATCTTCCTTTTTCTTCTTCGCACCTTTCCATTTTCGTTCCTCCTCTTGTTCCTTTTCTCTTCTCAACTGAACGAAATTTTGCAGGAAGGACCAATTTATGCCATTAGCAGGTTATCCTCATTTAGAATTTGGAATGCCTATTTTCAGCCTTTAGTCGAATAACAGACTGCCATCAATAGACTTCATCAGATATTGCTCAGATTTGTTTTCTTAGAATTTTTTATCGATAGCTCTCATTTCTTTCATCAGTTTCTCACGTTTTGACTACTCCAGACTACAATTGACAATGAAATCTTTGTAATTTCCCTCAGTCCATTCATCACTTCAATGATCTCATCTCTCTTCACTCTCTTCATTCTTCATTCTCTCTCATCTCTTCATCCGATCAAATTTCCTATTCAGATCGACTTCATCTCTCTCCTTCATTCGAACTCTTCATCTCTCTTCTTATCGCATTTTCGTTCCTTTCTCCTTTCCTTCCCTTATTTCCATAGGTCGAACGAACTTATCTTCAGACACTCGCTCCACTTTACCAACTTCAACACTCTCCACACTCTTTTTCTCACTTTTGAAGAACACGTTTAGGCATAATTACTCGTCAAGTCTGCACGTTTCAGTCTAAACTTAGGTCAGATGTGACATTTGAGGTTGTGAGATTGACTCGTTGTCTCCTCTTCAAGTTATCTCTCTTTATCTCCCTCCTTCCTCATGCTTTCATTATTCATTCATGCCAACTGAGTCCTTGTCGTTGATTTCCCCCTTCTCATTCCCCTTTTCCAGAAGGAAAAAGTGTTCGTGTGAATCAGAAACTTCCAAGTTTCTCACGTTATTCCGTCATTTTATCTCCGATTTGAATGATCATCCACCATTATCTGACTCCTTCTCCCTATTTTTTAACCTTTTGTCGTATTGCATTCCTATCATTTTCATTCCTAGTCCAAAAAAGATGACCCTATTTTCAATCACTTTAACTCTCACTCTTGTCTATTCGTTCCATCATCAACATTTATTTTTCTTCATGAGTTCTCGATAGATAGCAGAAGCACTCATTTCCACCTGAATTCCATTAGGTCGTCGGGGAGGGAAAAGTGACTAGCAATAAATCAGAGTAGCACTCTCTCGGATAGATTAGATCACTTCCATCTGTCTTCCATTAGAAAGGAAGAGAGATCGACTATTAGAGGAGACGATGGAACGATTCTCCGATTACAGAGAGTCTTCTTTGTTACTTTGTTGCTTCTTTAGAGACTATGCATTGCAGTATGCAACATTTCCTATCTCAGACTCGTTTGAATATTTGCTTGTTTCTTCACTTTTTTGCTGCGGCATTTTTTCGAAATAGGTCGGTGGATGGATTCAGTATCGAACTGACATTCGAGATTCATAATTCATCAATTCATTTATCCCAAACTCGCTGACAGTTCTTCTCACTATTCGTAAACAATTCTCTTGAATGAAAAACGTTTGTGACTTCTCATATCTCGGTGTCTCTTCATTTTCCATTGTCTCTCATCTATCCCTCACTCATTTCACGCCATTCCCAATGGGGATTTCGAGGGTAGGACGAGAAAGAGATACTGGAGGATCTTCTCCTTATTTCTTCTCCTTTTCTTCTTCGAACTCGTCTCTTAGTTCGTCTACTTCTCAACAATGAATTGGCCATCACACGAATATCGGGTTAGTTTCCTTCTCCTCTTCATCATCGTTGTATCGTCTACAATAACGATCTCTCTTGTCCTCAATTCTCTCGATTCCTTCGGTCATCCTTCTCCTCTTCTCCTTCACTAGACACTGTTCAGTCTATTCAATGGAAGACAAGCTCTTCCCTCTAATAATTGAGTGCTTACCATCTCCATTCTTTCTTACTTCATTCTTCTCTTTCTTTTCTCGTTCCGCTTCTAATTTCGTGGTCGTGCAGCTTCATATTCATTCTGATTATCGATTGATTCCTTCATTCTTCTCAGTCTTCGGATGCGTTGGTTCGATCAGTGATGGTATTAGAGGCGCCTGTCATTAGAACGGAAAACTTCCGATATTTTCCTAAGAAGGGAAAGGCACCGAAAGGACGTGAGTTACTATTTCAAAGATATTTCATTAGAATTCCTCCACGAATGACCTCTAGCTGTACTTTTTAGTCATTAGAATATTTGTTACAATTTTTTAGACCATGATTCGAAAAAAATATCTACAGGTAAGAATTTAATTTATTTATGACAAATGTATGGTGTGTGAAATTAACTGAAACATTTGGAAACTGTGAAAGCCAGTAGCGAACCGTTGCTAAACTTGCAAACGTGGTCGAGTCTCCGTTTGTTTTCGACATTGTTCTCGAAAAAAGTGAAAAATGGAGTTGCTGACCTCTTGCAAAAATCCCATGGGACAAGTTGAGAATAATCCACTCTTGTATCCTCCCTCTCATTCTTCCATTCTCTCTCTCCTTCTCTCTTTCTCTTCTGATCTACCATTTCAACTCATGTCACTTCACTTGTCACGATGACTTGTTAGAAAGAAACGAAGAATTATTTTATGACTGTGAAAATATCTTCATGGAATATTTTCAGGTAAATTTCAAGTGAGTTTGTCAAAAATTACAGATTTGTTTCTAGACCAATTCCACGGAATAATTAAAAGAATATTTTCCTTCTGCTGTCAAAAATTCGTAGACAAAATGTCAGCGCTCTTCCATTCTCCTTTTTATTTCCCTTCCATTCGTGACTATCTCTTCTTCCCTCCCTTCATTTCCTTTGGTGGAATCACTAGACTCATTCTATTCCATTCTCCATCCAATTCCAATCAACAACAAACCTTCAATTCTTTCATCAAACTCTTCTGCTAATCTCACGTTTTTCTCTGTTTCTTTGCATCTTCTCATCTGATCTTCTTCTTGTTTCTCTCTCCTCTTCCGTTCAGTGTAATTGGCTGATCTTTAACGACATCGGCACACTCTCCGCACATTTATCCCGCTAATCGACAATTTCTCCATCGACGAAGGAATTCAACATGTGGAAGACCCCACAGGAAAGGATCCGTTGACTACATCTTCAACTACAATCTCCTCTTCCAATCAAAAATCCCGTCCTGGATCTCCCTCTTTTCCTCATTTTCATTCCGTCGTCCATAGTGATCATCTACTACTACTCGAACTCCCTTCCTTCTTCTCACTCCCTCCTCCTCCTCCCTCTCCTCCCCTCTCCTCCGCCCCGCCTCCCTCTCCCTCTCTCCATCCCCCACTGTGGTAGTCCCTTCTCCTCTCTCCGGATGTCTTCTTCCCTCTGATCTTTCCATCAATCGATAATCATGGAGATTGACGTCTCATCGGATCGACTGACTGCCGTAGTGGAAGATCAGACAAGGAGTCCGAATTCCCTTAGTCCCGATCCTCATGGATTTAGTATGAGTAGAAAGAAGTCTATGAAGGAGAGAATGCAGGTATGATAAGGTTGAAGGGGGGCTTCCCTCATAAATCATTTTGATACTGTTTCCATGCACTTCCGCCTTCTTTTTGAAACAACAGAACCCATCGAAACACCCTTTCTTCCGATGTACTGTCAAATTCCCGAATATGATAGGAACCACAATTATCAGGAAATCGAAGAGAAGAGGAATAGGAAGAAAGGAAAGGGCAAGAAGAAAGAGGATCAAGTCATGTCCATATTCGATGCTGCCATGCTCATCAAGAACATCAATCCACAAAGGATCGATCTGATATCTGGTCGGTGATCTTTGATCTTTACCAGTCGTCCCTTACTGGACTCAATTTCACATTGCCGTCTCCATCTCATTCATTCCTCATCTATCAAGTACTTTACCCCTGTTCTCCCTTCCTTCCTTCTTCTTTCCTTCTCATTCGTGACTCTCTATGATTTGTCTCAGAAAGGACACAAAAAGACTGCAGTTATAATGCCACTTCTTCCCTTCTTTCCACCTAAAGAACATTTATGAACCACGAGTCTTTCCATTTATCTTTTCCTTCTTCTGATACGAAAGAGTGAAACTATGGGCAATTCTAAGCTATTCGGCGACTCTTTTCACTCGTAGTTTCTTGTCTTTATTTCCTTCTTCTGTTTGGAAACCAGCGAGTCTGTTGCCAATGAAATATACACAAAGGAGAGGTTAGCAGAGGGGAGACTTCTCACTCCAAAATGGGGAAAAGGGCAGAAGAGGGGAGAGAGGAAGGAAGAAGGGACAATGAAGAGGAAAGGTGCGAATCGAATTAGATGATGGATGAAGTAGTGAAACTATTGAGGTAGAAGAGAGGAAAGGAGAGTGGGGAAAGGACTCAATACCTTCTCCTCACTTTTAACCTCGTCGTTCGATAGGTCGTAATCAGAGAAGGGAAAAGAGGTATTCTTCCATCAGAATGCATCTCCACTAATTGCAATTTACGCGTTTGAAATTGGAAGAAAAGCGAAAACATAGAGGAAATGAAGAGAGATTGAAGAGTGAAGAGAAATGAGTCGATTGACGAGTAATCTATCTATTGTTATTCAATGATGACATAGTAAAATTCTCCTGAAACCTTCCTAGAAACCTCTAAATTGCCTCAATAATGAACTCGGTTATTATTTTCACGGACTTACTCTAATTAGCAACTGCGAAGTAAATTGCTGCATTTCTCTACACACTCGATTCTCGATGCAGATCGTTCTCGGGGACAGCAACGGACTGAAATATTCATTGGCACTCTCTCCAATGCACACACTCTCTCGTCTTCTCTGTCTCTCTGATCTCTCTCCATTTTCCATTCTCTCTCGTCGTCTAAATAGATCGACACGTCAGACAGAAATCCGATCTCTCGTTGTGGATAGAAAAGGAAGAAGACCGATGACCTCCTCGGGTAGCCATTGAAGGGACAGAGAGAAAGAGGACTGACAATATGGGATTTCTCTTTGTTCTTCATGGTCTATCATGTTAGAGATACCAAAGAGAACGCTGAATGAAGAGACGATCTCTTCAATTTGACATCTCTTTATCTCGATTCTTTGACGAGAAACGTGTCTGAACATCACATAGATTGGCTCCTTAGATGAGTCGTTTGTTGGGGGTAAAGGTTCCTTCTTTGGGATGAGAGTATTGTGAGACGAAGGAAGAGACCGAATCGAGTTTAGACCATTCCTTCTTCCTTTCTACTCATATAGGGTGAGAAAGGGAGATAATCTCCGTTCTAGTTGAGAGAAAGGGAAGAGGACAACTTATGCATGGGGAGGAATTAGATGGAAGTGATTTACAACTCTCGTGGGAGGTCTTCCTTATGATCTCCCATCATTGCATAGAGTAGTCTCGGATTCTCTCTTCTCAGTCTCTTCCATTATTCATCGTGTCGATTCGCATCTTTGTCTCTATCCGAATTCAACTAACGAGTTGTGTGGTTTGAGAAAGAGAAGAAAGAACTGAAAGAAGAGAAGAGAGGTTGTTGATTGATAGATTTCACACTGGAAGAGAGGGAGGATAACAAGTTTATTACAACTATCAAATCGTGAGGGAGGGGAAAGAAGTCTGGCGTAAAAGTTCAGTGAGGGGGACATGAGGACAGGGGAAGGATAAAAATAGGTGTAGCTCGGATGGGCTCGTTGGTTGTAATGGTGCGAATAGTGTCGACGTCTAGACGAAAATGAGGGACAAAAAATGGGGAAAATCATTTTTTTACCAAACTCTGAGGAAAGAAGAGGGGAGAATGAGCGGTATAATCTCCTTCATTTTTGACCAGTCTTCGACACTGTTCGCAGAATACGATTATTTTGTCAGTAGTTATCAGGCCCAAAAAATATGAAGCGAAATTGATAGGATGCAGTAAGACATCATTCAAATGTTCTTATTGACATAGCGACTAAAATGCATTCATCTTCAGACATTTCGGCATGCTTGTAGCTGCTCATTGAACCGTGAAACCTTTCCATTCATAAACCATTTGGGAGATATATTTTAGAGTGAATACAGTCCTTTCCTTCTTCCTTCTCTTTGTTTGTCTTCAGTATTCACTGTGCATTTCTGATCATTCTCACGTAAAGAGAAGGGAGAGGAGGAGAGAGGAGGTAATTGGAGACCTATTTGGGAGTATTCCTCCTTCTTCTTCCTCCCTCTTGTATTCACTCTACAATTAGTGAAGACTTTCTCGCATTTCCACTGACTCATCGACGGTTGGAATGAAGAGGGGAAGAGAATAACTGAAGTAATAAGAAGAATTAGCACTTATTCAGTACTTGATGGGATCTGATCTGAATTGGTGAAGACATCCCTTGAATGGATGAATATTCAGTCCCTCTTTAAACAAGGATGATCAGAATGATCAATCAACTCTAAACTCGACCCATTCCGTGAATATCCATCTCTATCCCATCTCGTGTTCCGAGAAGGAAGACAGTTTGTGACAGAAGAAGATTCTCGTTCGTTCTCTATTTCGATGTTCGAAATGGATAGAAAGCAATAAGAAGGTGTGATAGATGGATAGAATTGAATAGAGAGAGAGAGGAATAAGGGACACGAACACACGAGTAAATAGAAGAAGAGAATAGGATGGAGGAAGAGGGGTTACTGATTACGATACCAAGAGAAAAAAGATCTGCCGAAGGCTCTGTAAAAAGTGTCAGTGCATCAAAGCCTTACATCATCATTTGTGGATCAGAGGTTAGATGATTGTAGACAACATCCCTTACACCCTTTCTTCTGAATACAAAGCTTCTTTTTACATGCCTCCATTTTTATGATGACTGTCGCAATTTGACTGTAGATTGTCTGTATGCATCTCTATCTAAAACGAAGCTCCTATTCCCCTCATCTGGCTCATTTCTTCATCTCTTACGTCTGTCTTCACCAATTCCTTCTGTTCATCTATGCATTCCAAATAAGAGAAGGCGTTTCGCATACTACGACGACGAAAGAGAAGAGTTCACACTCTTCCTTTCAGAGTACATGCATCGAATAGTGGAGAAGACCACGATAATTGACTGCCTTTTAGTCAACGGTTTAAACAGAGTGATACTGTGGGAAAGCTACGAACGGTGTTTGGAATCCAGTCGAAAAATAACGAGGACTATCTAAATACAGAAAGAACTGCATCGATATATTTTTAGATAATCAAATTCTTCGTCGAAATGTGAATCAATGATCACATCATCATCATCATCCACCTCTTCACCTCCATCATTCCACCCTCTCCTTCTTCTCCTTCCTCATTTCCACTGATCTCCTCTCTCTCTTCTTATCTTCCATCTCTTGCCATCACTATCAAATGCATACCCATACATAGTGAATCGTCTCCTCAATGGGAAGACTCCTTCTTCTTCTTCTCTTCAGTCCATCGACCGGCCACTCTCCCTTCCCTCACCCTCCTTCTACCGTATCCAGCTATGCTACCGTAATCATCCAGATACCGTAATCACGGTTGATCAGTCTCTCAATCGATAATGTCTTCTGCTCGTAACTCGGTTGTCTCCCTCTCATCATCAGCGGGATCAACTAAAGTGGAGACACGATTAGTGGCAGAATCGAAGAGTTCTCTCGTTGGAGGAGAAGGAGCTATGCTTCATTCTTCATCTTCAAAAGATGATGATTTACTCTCTACCAGTTCTGATGAGATTGAGACTATGGCCAGAAGGACACTCGGGAATCTTCCAGAGGTTAGTTTATTACGGTAGTGGTGTGAGCATGGACGAGATATCCGAAACGTCGCCGTGTACTGCAGAGTACGAAATCACTCGCATCTTCAATGAAAAGTGTGAAGATGATGGAAAGTGATGAAGATGAGGATGATGAAGATAACAAAAAGGAGAAGAAAGGAATGAATGGAGATATCGAAAAAGGAAATTCAAGAGATGAACCTCGTAAGTTATCAATTACGACCTGATTTTCCATCTATTTTCGCATTTCATTCGCAGCTTCTAATTATTACTACCTAGCTATATTTGACACACGCGCACGTATTATTACTCAGACTACTATTATTTCTATTCTGGGAAATTCCCCTTCTCTATTCTTAGTTTCCATTAGTTTCCTTCAAATGCATCTCATCTTTTGCATATTTTTCGTCCATTATTTCATTGCCTCACATCTCTCTCTTCCATCAATAGAAAGGCAGCATAAATATTTGGTATCGTCCATGTTATTTCTCCCCACTGTTCTCTTCTATTCAATTCCTTCACATGTTTACTATTAATTGTTACTCGTATCTTCCCTTGTTTCCTCTCTTCACTTCACTTTTCCATCCATTTCATTCATTCATCAACTTTTTCCATTCATTCACTCACTCATTCCACACCCTCTCTTACTTTCCATTCTTACTATTCCAAACTATGCGCTGTTTTCACGTAATTTTCATATTTGTTCCGATTTATTCGTTTCTAAATCCGCCTAAGTGGATTATTCTCCACTTCAAGTGGTTTTCTGCTCCCTGCACTATTCCTTCTTCCTCTTCTTCTGATCTACCTTCTTCTTCTCTCTTCTTCTTCATATCTATATGGTCCAATTCAGTTTATATTCTCTATCCTTCACTTTCTTCTTCTCTTCTCTACTCCGAAATGGATATATATTCACCCTGGGGGCAAACGAGAAACGAAGAAGAGAGAAGAGATACTGAATTTTGAGTGAAAAGCCCTTTCCATTTCTCATTTCGAATCGAGAATCCAGACAGAGTTCGCCTCATTTTATTCTCTCTGCAGAAGGATTTCCATGTCTGATACATTTCAATTCTCAGTATTCTACCTTATCATCAGTTCAAAAGTGCATGTCACAATTCATCCTCTCAATATCTCTTCCCCTCTCTCTCATCCATTCCTCTCTTCTGTCCTTCTTCTTCCCTTCACTCGTAAATTCTCCAGGGTGACAAGTCAATGATTTCTCACCTCTAAAAGAGTGCGAGTCTCCATCCTAAGATGGTTTTCTCCCTTTTCAGACCTCCGTTCTTCTTCTTCCTTCGATACTCGCTAGACTTTCTTCTCTCATTCGTTCATATTTCTCGATAATCTCTCAATTCGATTCTTCATTGTTCTGTACTCAATTCTCTCTCTTTCCTTCATTCTCCATTCCACTCTTTCTTCCATTCCCTCTCTCTTTCTATTTTCCATTCTACCGTGAAAGAAGCATCAACTTGCTCTTGTCATTGTGCATCATTCCCAGGATGGGTCTCAATTCTCCCCCATCTCTTATCCTTCCTTCTCTCCTTCTCTCTCATCCATGGGATTCTAATGACTCTCAATACAAATATTGGGGGTAAATGATCCGTTGTGGATATAAGTCGTCGATGGAAGGAGGGGGATAGAAGGGGAAAGGGGAAGAAGAGGGGGGGGGGGGGAAATGGGGATAACTGACTGACTGACCCTCCCCTTCCCACACAGATTGAGAGCTCCTTTTCTCCATTCTGTCCAGAACAGAAAATCACGCCTTTCCACAGTGAGACGAGACGAACTACCAGTCTACCGTACCCCTTTTCTCGCTTCTCCCCTCTCTCGGTTACCGTACCCCCTCTAGTCTACCGTATCCCCCCAATGGAATCAGAGCAGAGTCATACTCTCCTTTCTCCTGATGATGATGAAGAAGTTAGGCGTAAATCATCATCCAAATCCGTCTCTTTCGCGCCACTTCCAACTGATTACTGTAAGTTCAGCTATTGATGGATTGGATACGGTACCTTTATGATTACGGCAGGTTCAATATTCATAGGTGCAATTATGCAGACTAGAAGTATTCTTTAAAAAGGGAAAACGTGGGGACAATAAAAGGCTAGAGATGGATTTATTCCATTCCAACCTACAATTCTCTTCCATTCTCTCTGTCAATTCTTTCCTTCACAACAATTCCTACTTTACAAGTAATTCAATCGCCTGTTTCATTGAATTTCTCGTGATGCTAATGAATTCATTACGAATGTCCTCCATATTTGGCCTCGCAAGTCCCTCCCTATTGTTCATCCCATAGCTCAAAGTTCCCCCTTCTTCCTCTAGCTACTACTCTCCTTTCCGAGGATCTTGTTTCACTTTTTACACAGGAGCGCCCTTTGTGATACGTCGTCGTCGAGTTGTCGTACGGCGCACACCACTCAGACACACCACTCATCCTCGTGTTGCGTGATTGTGACCCATTAGAAGGACGGGTACTCCATATGTTGGAAGGAATTCTGAAGAAGGGTGGGAAGAAGAGGGGAGAGTGGGAGAGAGGGGAGGGAGAGGGGAGGGGAGAGTGGCCTGCAAATTGGTTTATCTTGGACCTTTCTTATAGTAGGGAGTGGAGAGAGTAGCCCTTTGGAGAGAGGAAATGAGAGGGGGTTCACTCTACAATGAAATAGTCTTAGATCAAATTAAGGAGGAGAAGAGGGGAGGAGGAGGGAGGAGAGACAGAAGGGAAGGGTTGATGAGTAGAGGAGGAGCGAGGGGAGGCCCTCCCTTCCATTGGGTGTTGTGTCTACAGCTGAAGATGTGAAGGATCTATGAGATCACTGGGAACTTTTCAAGTTTATTTGTCCATTCTTTTCAATTGAATCTCCCTCATTCCTCATGCATTTATCATGTGTTTTCTTCCATAGAAGAGAGAGAGAGGGAGAAGTCAGAGTAAGGTAGTCCTTCTTCCATCCTTCTTCCTTACTCTAATTCAGCCTGTCCATATATTCTCCTTCCGCTCTCTTCATTTCCCATACTCTCTCGTCATCTCTAACTTCTCTTCCGCTCTCTTCATTTCCCATACTCTCTCGTCATCTCTAACTTCTCTTCCATTCTCTTCATTTCTCTTCACTCTCATCGTGCACAAGTCATTTTCCTTCTCTCTCCGTCACAAGTTTATTCTGGACTCGTCATTCTTCTCTTGTATCCTGTCCCTCTTCTAGACACAACTACGATGGACTTACGACGACATTGAGCCATTTTACATCTTTATTACTAAAAAATAATTAAAAATGCAACCTCGACCGGAGGCTCCGCCCAGTCGACACAAACCCATGGTTTGCACTGGTTCGTAAGAGGAAATCAGATGAATTGGGGCAACATAGAATATTTTAGAGTTGTAATTGAAGAAAATTCACTGAAAAATGAGCATTTTCCATTGCAGCGAATATCCAGAACGAATTTGGAGTGTGTGGATGGATACTTACAATTCTCTCGTATATTCTCATCTTCTTCACTCTTCCAATCTCAGCATGCATGTGTATCAAAGTAAGGATTTCTATGTTTCAAGAGACTTTTATTACTCACGTATCAATCAGACTGTGTGAGACCAAAGTGAAAACAAAAGTTTCGCAGTGGAAAAATGTTTCAACGTTCATTTTATTTGAAGTTGTAATCAAACATGAATTATAGGTAGTACAAGAGTACGAGAGAGCAGTTATCTTCCGATTGGGTCGATTGATGCCTGGTGGAGCAAAGGGACCGGGTATGTTAATTATTTCTTGAATTTTTCGATCTTGAATTGACAGCAATTAATTGCAGGTATCTTCTTCATCGTTCCATGCATTGACACGTACAGGAAAGTGGATCTTCGAGTACTCTCTTTCGAAGTTCCGCCACAGGAGGTGAGAGAGTCGAATAAGTAGCACAAGTTCCTTACAATTTTGTATCGCTAAATAATGACGGAATTTTAATGCGGGTTATGCTAGTTATCTAGATATGTAGTAATAGATAGTGTTTCCATTTAGACGGACGTAGACTTGTAACCGTTTCCTGAAGAGTATATGACAGGACAATTGTCCGTACTTGCACTACCACATGGACTCAAACGTGCTCCATATACTTGTCGTTGCATTCATTGACAGAATGACGAGACAATTACACGCACTAAACCTTTCCATCTGAGTGATCTCACCATGCACTCTATCCTTCCCTTCCCTTTACTATAGCTGCTCCTTTCCAATCAGCAACTCTGATAAATCTCTGTCGAGGGGGAAGAGAGAGGGAAGGAATGAGATTACTCTCCTTCTTCCTTTCCCTTCTCCGTTCCTTCGGTTCGAATCTGACGAGAAAAGAGAAAGAGACGACAAAAAAAGATATGACTGAGATTAGAAGAGCACTTGGAATATATTGAGATGCAGTAATAAATCTAGTCAGATCTTCATCTATTTCATTTCAGATTCTCTCGAAAGACTCCGTGACGGTGGCCGTAGATGCCGTAGTCTACTTCAGGATATCAAATGCAACCATCTCAGGTTAAATTGCTTTTCTAACGGTTGTTTCTACTTTAAAAAATGGAGTTGTGCTAAAATAATTTATATTTTCAGTGACAAACGTTGAGGACGCCGCTCGATCGACCAAATTGCTGGCACAGACGACGTTGAGAAATATTCTAGGTATGATTATTCACTTTCTCATTTGTGATTCCGCAAAAAGTTGTCCTTGTTTAAGAAATTGATTAGCAAACCGATATCAGGATAGAAAATGTTCCTGAAACTTATCCGGATTTCAACAGTTCATGTACATTCAGAATGAGAATCGGAATAAGTTTCAGAAACATTTCATAGTCGACTACAACTCTTTTCTGTCGGTGTGGAATACTGTGCTAGTAGAAATAGAGGGATACGTGGAAAAAAAGAAATCTTTCGATTGCAGGAACGAAGACACTGGCAGAGATGCTGTCTGACAGAGAGGCCATCTCCCATCAAATGCAGGTGAGGAGAAGTGGAGGGGTAGAACTGAGGGAAGGGAAGGGAAAAGACGATATAGGATGAAGACGTGTTCGGATATGAAAAGAAATTATATGAAAAGTAAATATTGAAGACGAAGGAAGAAGGGGATGGGAGATGGAACTGAAGACGTTATGCAAAGAAAATAAACTAAAATGAACCATAAATGAAGAATAACGCTATAATTTCAGTCAACTCTGGACGAGGCAACGGAGCCATGGGGAGTGAAAGTCGAGCGAGTTGAGGTATCATTTATTCTCCCTTCTTCTCCTAGTTTCAATCTTCTGAAAAACAACCCATCACTTCATTCCGTCTCTTCATTGTACATTCTTCGTCATTCACGCTGACGAGATAGTGTGTGAAATGAGGATACGGCGAATGTATTTCGATATTTCGTAGTCATGAGATTAGGCCCTCCGGACTGATTTGTCCCCGAATATTTTCTGGCCTAGCAGTGATCTCTCACAGGACGCAAGTGTCTTGATTAAAGGGATGACTTTGCCTTTACTTTACGTAGTAATTAATTCACAGGTGAAAGACGTTCGATTGCCCGTTCAACTGCAACGAGCAATGGCTGCTGAGGCAGAAGCTGCGAGGGAAGCAAGAGCAAAGGTGAGGATGGAGTCAGAAGATAAATACGATTTTGTGGTATAAAAAGGGACAGCAGTAGTTGCTCATTGCAAGGTGAAGTAGATTCATGCTAAACAGATGAATACGATTACCTGGTGGTGACTATTTCTGGACGTACCTGTGTGGATACACCACCAAGCGTGGTCTTCCCCTGGCCACTGTAAAATCGCTTTGATTGTGGAAGAAACTTTACCTACGTAATTCTGCAAAACGATTAAAGAAGGAGTAAATTCGATATTTTCGAATGTCATCTGACATCATAGGTCGATAGTTTCCATAAACTACATTTCGAATTCGAAAATTAGAGAAAAATCCTTCTTTAGGCATTCCGTTGCTCAGAAAATCAATTCCCTCCTTCCAGGTCATCGTTGCAGAGGGAGAACAAAAGGCATCTCGAGCACTCAAGGAAGCTGCTGAGGTTAGTGAAGAGAATTGAAATTGAGATGATGATGATAGATACTTACGATGAACATAATTACATCCTAGGAAGCATTTCTTGAATACAAATTAAGAACCCCATAATTACTCTCCAAGTATCGTGAAGGTGTTTTAGAAGAGCATGTGATAGTGTGAGAGTAAGGAAGGTATCATCTCTTTCGTCTTTCAGGTGATTGCTCAATCTCCATCAGCCCTTCAGCTGAGATATCTCCAAACACTCAATAGTATCAGGTATGATTGATCTTTGATCTTTCTAATGATCCAATCTCTTCAGTGCGGAGAAGAACTCTACAATAATCTTCCCGTTCCCAATTGATCTTCTCTCAGCATTTCTTCAAAAGTCTTCTCCCAAGGTGTAAGATATTACCGATCCCTTACCTAATAGTGTGCAGTGTCTCTCTCTCTCACTCGAGTGCGCTTTCCATTCCCATTCTTCAGTTGGATCCATTTGATCCATTCCCCCTTCAAGCCCCGCCTTCTTTTCAGACCCACATTGAATCACGATCAACTCCCATGCAGCAGCAAGTCCCATGTGAGCTGAGACAACGATTGGGATCGGATTCGTCGTCTTCCCATGCTGCACCCTCTGCACCATCCACCTCACAACAGCACACCACCACGTACTCTTCATCCACCTCCACTTGGAGACCCCGTCCCAGTCCCCTTACCGGTCTATCCGATACTCAAACTACTGTAGTCAGAAGGGGATTGGCCGAAGTATCGATTGATATGGAGAGAAATCCGAGTGGCGAGTCGCTTAGCAGTCTATGATCTTTGATCTTTGCCTATCCTTTGTTCCTTACGAGTCGCTTCCCCTCTTGTCTCCTCCCCTTTCATTCATCCCATCCACTTTCCCACACTGATTGTGATCGATTATTGAGATGTTAGCAATATTTGATCTTAGGTGATCGATTGAAGAGTATCTACCGTACTCGTCATCAATCGATAATTCCTTCTCATCTACATGAATATCATCCTATCTGCCAGTGCTCTCCCTTCCATCGTTCCTCAATCAATATTCCATCTGCCATAGCCGTATTCTACCGTAATCTTCTTCTTTCTATCCGGTGTATTCTCTCATCAATCCGATTATTGATTAATTCTGACGTGAGCTTGTTCAGTTTCTTCTTACGATTTATACATGAATAAAATATGTTTCTTTTTTTCGCTGCTTTGAAGCTGCTTTCGATCAGTTTACACGCAGAGTGAGCACTGAAATACAGAAAGAAAGAGAGATCAAAGATCAAAGATCAGAGATCATCTATGACATATTCTCTGATCGTACAGGGAGGAGCCTCCACCTCTGCCGAAAAAGATACGGTCGTGTTGCCTCTACAAGTATCCGGATTGGGTGCAAGGTATGATGTTTGTGATAATCGTTGGACGTCAGGGTTAGAAAATTTGTTGTTAAGCTTTGGTTGTATTTCGCCGAAAAAAATCGTCCGCGTTGCACGTTGAATCATTTTTCGATAGGAAACGAATGTTCTTGATTTTGGCCCAGTAAAAAACACTCGATCTGGAAGGAGTGAGAAATGAGAATGTTGAGCAGCGAATATTCCAAGAAGGACCTGGAAAATTAACAACAAAACTATCCACATATTTGACTTTCACTAACCTCTCTCTCTCTCTCTCTCATTATAGGGATGGTGGGAGAGGGACGTCCTCCCACATCGGGGGGACACGGTCACTCACACGGAGGAACGATGGGACCACCTCCACAGGTAATGGAAGAAGAATCATAGGGAAATAAGAACGTAACTAAAGAGTTTAGTCTACAGTCTTCAATGAAACCTTCTCGACTTTTGAAGGCTTTTACTTATTTCCTCGTGAGATGAAGTACGGTAAATTACGGTAGTCCTTTTGCAGGGTTCTTCCATGAACACCACAACCACCAGTGGCCGACCTCCGCTCCCACACAGGTACTCTATCCATCTAGGAGTACGGTATCGATTTTTATCGGCGCTTTGCTACTGTAGGGTGTACTGTATCCATCTTGGAATACGGTATCGATCAGAGTATCGATTCTTTGCCATCATCCCTTCTCCTCCCTATCAGATATCACAACAGGACTGACACAGAATGACTCTTCGTCTCATATGAAATTCGATCCATCCTCCATCTACCTTACTTATCTCTCGAGAGAGGGAGGAAACGATCTTTTTACGTTGCACGTCTCTTATTCTTTCCGTGAAGTTCCCATGAGGTTCTCCATCGTTTGCTCTGAAACTCCCTCCTTTTCTCATAACCTCCAGTGTAATCTCTTCCCTTTCTTCTCTTTTCTTCACTGGTAGGCGTCAAAAGTACATCAAGACTCGTGAAATAGACAAGGTGTAACTAGAAATGACCTCCCTCCTTCTAACTTAATCCATCACTTGTTTCTCTCCTCTTCTTCCCTCTCTTTTGATCATCTTTCTTTCATCTTAGACGAGTCTCAAGAGATTTGTTGTCTGCCCATTCAAACAACAACCAACATTCATCCACCTTTTACTCGCTCTTTTTCTTGTTTGAGAGATTTAATCCCTCCAGACGTCCAAACCTTCACTATCACATCAGTAATCTCAACAGCAAACTCTTCTGATTCGTAGAAATGGATCGTCCTCATTTCTTTTCCTGTTCAACCACCTGTTCATACTCTTCTTTCACATGATCTTTTGTCTTGACGGCAGACTTCCGTTGACATTCCCTCCCTTCCCTTTGCATGAGTCTTGCTCATAGGTACAATGACACTATTTCTTTTCTTATCAGTAATACTTGACGGATGCGCCCATCCGGAATTTATTGCATTGTACTCCCTTCTTCCGTAGACTAGAGAGAAGGAGTCTCTCAAGGTGTTACATAGTCAAAATC
Organism: Pristionchus arcanus; assembly: GCA_900490705.1. Lineage (NCBI taxonomy): Eukaryota > Metazoa > Nematoda > Chromadorea > Rhabditida > Neodiplogasteridae > Pristionchus > Pristionchus arcanus. The sequence continues at coordinate 388,804 of LS486774.1, read as the reverse complement.
TTCCGTCTCTTCGGGATCAGAAAGTGTAAGATGAATGCCGTTCGCCCTCTTATGAATCCATCTCTCTATCTCTATCTCTCTTCATCTTCCCTTCTCTCTCACTTCCTCTTCCTCTTCCTTTCTCTCTTCATTCTCTCTCTCTCTCTTCATTCTCTCTTCACTCCATTGTCTCACTTTCTCACCATTTACTCACTTGAAAGAGGGGCTCTGGTTTCTCCCACCCACTGGGTACCCATTAAAAGTGGGCGGAGTTTGAGCTACCCAGTGGGAAACCATTACCTCACCCACTGGGCACCCACTCCCATTTCACCCACTGGGTACCCATTACCCCACCCACTGGCTACCCATTAGAGTGCCCGGTTGTACCCGGTGTCGCTAGCACACATCTTGCCTATAAGGTCTATTTTTGAAGCCCTCATCGGGCGGCCTCGGATTCGAGTGTTGCCCTACCTACGATCCAAAGTGGTCGTATTTTGGATGTGACTAACCACTCATGGTCTCACCACGTGTGGTTTGGTTACGGTATGGGTACAACTCATACACTTATCGATCAACAATGCCCATCTACAGTACTCTCCCACCCACTGGAAACCCACAACCTCACCCACCGGGTACCCATAACGCCACCCACTGGGTACCCATTACCTCACCCACTGGGTACCCATAACGCCACCCACTGGGAACCCATAACCTCACCCACTGGTTTGCATGCGCGTCACCCAGTGGGTCAGTTAATGGGTACCCAGTGGGTGGGAGAAACCAGAGGGGAGATTTCATCTAGTGGTTGAACCATTTCTTTCATCGTCGAGGAAAGGAAGGGAGAAATGAGATCATTTGAGTCAACTTCGCCCACATTTCATCGCTTTTTCACCGTTCGCAATCAGAATGAAGAAATTCCTTCGCTCTCTTTTTCATCCTTCTCACATTCCGATCGAATCTTTCTCCGTCTTGTGATTCTCTAGCAAGATTATTCATTGATAATTGATTTTTACAACCATTTCAAGGAGAAATACGTCTCTATGTCGTGATATTCAGTTACATCACTTAGTGCCTTTCCGAATTCTCTCAATTTCAGTGGTTGAATGTTGTGTCTGTGATTGGTCTTCCTCTTCAATCGTGGCTTCTCCTCTTCTTTCTCCTTCTCTTCCCAATCAATCCATGTGTTGGAGACGAAGGACCAAATATCTCAATGAAGATATTCCACTCTGCAAGGATGAGGCTGAATGGTAACCAATCTTTTTTTTAAGCTACGTGATCCCGAATGAGCCCCGCCGAATTTCGAGCTCTAGTTACCAATATGTTGTTGTGTTGTTAGCTTCAGTGAAGTGATTCGTTGAAGTGATCAGTGACAATGAGTACTGCAACGAATGGGAACTATCAACAATATTTCCCGTATGTGTTATTAGAACACCTGGAGCAAATGCTACAAAAGAAAAATACTGGAATCTCATTCGATCATACTCCCAATCATCCCTACATCCATCTCTCAACATCATCTTCATTACTCTCCTTGAGTCAATTTGATCCGTGCCCTTTTCTCTCTCTCTCTCTTTCCATCTCTCATTTCAGTCATCCCCTTCTTCTCTCTCACCTTTCGAATCTCAACACTTTCCATCTGTCTCCAATCACTCACACGAATTGACTGACATTCCGTGTTTTCATTCTCAATTTCTCCTTTGATTGACGGTTCATGATCATATACCAAACTTCAAACGATATCTCATCAAAAGTATCATATTTTTCGAAGTACATTTAATGGAAACTAAACGTTCACATATCGAATTTTGATGAGAAGTCGCTGTGTGAATATGCCTTGAATAATATTAATTTCCATCCTTCTAATAATCCATTCAATTGTAGCATGCGCGAGGCGGCATATCAGTCATCAGCGTATTCGATGCCCGGTCCGAGTCAAACGCCATCCCAATTGGATCCAGGTAATAAATATCCCTGACCCGGAATGGAGTGTGGCACCTGTGGTTCCATTAAAGGAGGAGTAACAGGAAAGAATGTTAGAGACTCCCACAACGAAATGGCGGCCATGGGAACGACCGTAGTTGCACTACGTCGTAAACTTACAATTAGTGACTCAACCTTTCCTGTTGCGCCTTCTTTAGTTTTCAATGATCACATGAAGGAGATGAAAGCTTCAGAAATCTCCTTCATGAGATCGTTGAAGGTGTGGTAGTTGTATCGAGTGCTTGTGCTATTGGCCGGTTCCGTTCAATTCCAAAACACGGAATCCTAGTTGTGATGATGACTGGAACGAAGCTGTGAGATTGTGTGCCCCACTCCCTCTCAATTAGTTCCTCGAGTGAATGCCCATCCGTTCCCTTGCAGGATCCCTATACGATTGGCGTCGATCGGGAGTGACTTCCTCGGTCGGAGCTGCAGCTGCAGCCAATTCCCCTGCAGCAGCTGCAGCAGGGGGCGGGGCTAAGAGACCGAGTGTTGTTGGAGGAGCGGCTAATGGAAACTCTCTACTGAAACAAGCGATGGCCAATAGAATGATCAAGGAATTGAAGGAAGGAGGAAAAGAAGAGATAAAGGAAGAGAAGAAAGAGAAGATGGAAAAGGAAAAAGATGGAGATGAAATGTCGACTTCCTTAGTGATGAGTGCAGCATGGTATAGAGATGATGAAGGAAAGACGGGATATAAGAATAAGGAATGGGAAAAAGCTAAGAAGATACAGAAGACTGCTGTGAAAGAGAAAGAGAAGAAGAAGATGGAGGAAAGTGGAAGTACTGTGGATGAAATTGATGAAGAACTATTGAAGAAGGAAGGAGATGGAGTATCCATTCAAAGTGGTGAATCGAGTAAGAGTAAGAAGGAGATAAAGGAAGAGAAGAAGGAGAAGGAAAGATTGGAGAAGGAAAAGAAGAAAATTGAGAAAGAAGAGAAGAAGAAGGAGAAAGAACGGATAAAAGCTGAAGAGAAAGAGAAGAAAGAAGAGGAGAAGAAAGAGAAAGAAAGAAGGAAAAGATCTGTTAGTCCCAAAGATCCGAAGATAGAAAAGGCTGAGAAGGAGAAAGAGAAAAGGGAGAGTAAGGAGATGGATGATGATGATGAAAAGGAGGTGAAGGATGAGAAGAAGGTGAAGAAAGAAAGAAGAAATGAAGAGAAGAAAGAGGATCGATCAGGGAAACCTCCGAAGGATCCAACGAAATTGAAGAAGACTCGATCAGAAGAATCGTCAACATCATCAAGGACGTTGAAGATCTCCGATTCTCCTCGATTGACAACTCTTGGAGAAAGAAGAGATTCGTCCATGTCTGAATCATCCAGAGTATCCGCCATCTCCCATAAATCAGTCAAATTCAATGATCGAATTCAAGTGAATGAAATCGAAAGGAATGATGAAGAGGAATCCTCTTCAGATGATGATTTCGCCCTAATGAGTGATCAAGAGATGAAGAGATTGAGAGATGCAGCTGCTGCCCGACAAGCTCCGCCCACTTCAGAACACGCCCCTTCTGGCCACGCCCACTTCGACGAGGACTATGGATACGAGCAATGGGGAGATGCTGCCTCTGGAGACTACGTCGATCTAGATCAATTGCCCGTTTCAGTGAGACGGGCGATAGAATTGGAGTATTCATCCCGTTTGGCATCTCTTCGATCGAATGGAAGAGGGGATGAGCATACAGCTGGATCAATGACTCGATTGCATGGTGATGGAACGGATTCCCTTCTCTCTGGAGGATATCCACTCCTTCCACGAAGTGCATCCGGATACTTTGATGATCCATTGAGAGACTCATACACTTTCGCCATCAATAATGAAGCACAACGAAGAATGGAATTGGAGAGAGAAGTGAGGAGAAGGGAGGAGTTGCAATTGCTGCAGATGGCCCAACAAAGAGAGATGCAGCAAGCAGCTGCAGCTCCTGCAGCAAGTCTTGATATCGGCCTTCCCTCTGGAGACATGTCGGGAAGTTTCTACGATAATGTTCAAGGAAGAGTGGGAGATGGAGCTCAGTCCTCCCAGCCAGTCAAATCGCCTACTGGGAATTCCGAGTTGTTCTCGTACGCTCCTCGACGGAGACAGGATTCGGAAGTGCTGCAGGCAAGGGCTCCCGATGCTGCAGCCCCTGCAGCCCCTGCAGCTGTTGCAGCTGTTACAGCATCGCCCACTCCCTCTCAAAGATCGGCCGATCGTGCTGCATTCTTCGCATCTCTGCAGCAGACATCGGCAGCAAGTGCTGCATCAGGGAAGAGTGCAGGAGAAAGGGAAGGATCTTCCTCGGTGGAACGAGTATTCGGGAAGATGGAAGGAGGGACTCCCCTTCGTATTGATATCCTTGAGGCAACTCCTCCTCCTGAAGGATGGAGTGAAGCAGAAGAGAGAATGAGAAGGAAATTCGTGGAGAGATTCGGAGCAAGGAAGGCTCCCGTTGCAGAGAGTGAATTCACGAGAAGAGGGAGTGATGCTGAATCGTGTTTATCCACTGATTCAAGGGAATCTGTAGTGAGTGCAACTTCGTTGAGGGCGGAACCAGCTGTGAGAAGACACTTCAATTATTAGGTGGGATAGTTTATTCCGAAAACTTCTTCGGTTTCTCACGTACACAATTCTCACAGAGAACCCGAAGAAGTTTTACGAAACCTCTCCAATTTCCAAAGACTGTGAATAAATCGTTCCGTTCAGTTCCTTCTGCCGCTCTCTCTTTGCTTCCCTCGCACCGCTCGCTTCTCGCACTCGCTTCAGGTATCGTATTCCATTATCGATCAGTTAGTCTTCGATCGACCTACCGTAATCTCTTTCCATTTCAGCCACGCTAATCTCGAGTCAGCCCCATTGAGTGAGGAGGATCGAACCAAATCAATGATGTCACTTCCAGCTAATCAATGGCATCTACAGTAATCCTTCCCCATCTACCGTATTCATAATCCATCGAATGACATTATCCATTCAGTCTGTGTCTTCGCATTTCACTTCATTCTATTCGTCCTTTCATAATATTTGGTTGTGAACTCCTTCTTCCTTCTCTCTCTATGCACCTACTGAGCTTGCCATACTTTTCCTCTTCGATCTCATTCCAATCCAATCAATTGATTCATCAATTTTTTATCACATTTAATCATGACATACTCTGATAATACTTTGATTTCTCACAACTTCAATACAACAGTTCGAGTCGAATGGGGGAAAGGTTTAATATGTTCGTTGCAAAAGACAAAACTAATCGTAATATGCTACATCGATCGAATCAAACACCCAAAACACCGGGATATGATAAATAAGCTAGTCTAATTATATCGACACAAGCTCTTTCCAGAGGCATTCACAGAAGAAACTGATATGGTCAGAGAATTAGAACATACGGCACAATTCGTACTATGTACACAGGTAAATTACCTACCAATGAGGGGAAGGGAGAATCATCTCAATTCCACGATCTCTTCTCTATCGTTTTCAATTCATTATGGCTCAATTTTAGCACTGTTCCCATCGCCTCAAAGGGTAAACCATTACAAAGATATTTTAATAATAAAAAATAACAATATGTTGTTGAATTTGTTTTGACTTACCTTGAGAATGTGTTTCCTCCCCGCCGCAGAATCACAACCGAGTAATTGGACGAAGATATTCCTCAGATACTCAGAACTTCCCGTTTCGGCCGCTTGAGATAGAGCTAGTTTACCTGAGAAGAAAAATATTTGACTATAGATAATAGTTCATACTCAGTAAATTTAATACTCCATGTATACATTCAATAAGATGATCATAGAAATCAAGCATAAATTCGAACCGACCTTCCAATATTCTCAATTCCTCCTTCAATTTCTCAGTCATTTCATGATGTTGGAGATCTCTACACAGATAATTCTGCTCCATTTCCCTCATTCGATAGTCAAGTTGATGGAGGGATTGCCTGAAAGAGGCAAACAATGAATACATTGCAGATATTTAACAGATAAAGGGAAAGACTGATGAATTGTTCAACGCAATGTGCTTAGGATTTCTCATCGTAAATCTCACCTCAAATCTCCAATCTCCCTCTCTTTCTTACTCAATTCCTCTTCATAGTAGATGTTACGGGACTCGTTTCCGATCGGCAGAGCGATCTGCATTGAATCTATTTTATTATTAATTAAGTCCTATGAAACTGACTTGTTGCTGCACAACCGGTTGCTCTTCCATTGCAGAAGAAACGGAGCCCATACTACGACGATGGGACGATTCTAAAGGAGACTCAGTCATCTACCGTACCCTCTAACTACCGTATCCACTCAATCGATCGATAATCACTGACCGACACTTGTCTTCCTATTCTCCGAGTACTTACGCCATTCGCCCGATCGACGATTCGAATCTGAAAACCATTGATTAATTACTTCATTCTTTTCGTCCCTTATTCATGCGAAAGGAAAATGAGATAACTTCATTTGTCTTGTATGTATGGCCAAATGGGACGGGAGTTGGAACGAATCATTATGGTCGAGACGTTTCGACAAGCGCTCTCATCATCAATCAAGAAAGTTTCCTCACTTCCAATCTTAGCAGCTCTCTTGTCTTCATTCACTGGATCGGCGGGTGCAGAAGTGGAAGAGGGAGGATTCACTCCAATGAGAGGAGAAGAGGCAGAGAGTTGATCACTACGGAGAGATACCAGGATTGATCTGTAAAATAATACAATTATATATTTTCCTTCCTTTCCTTCTCTTACCTCGTAGCTTCCAATTCCCTCTCCTTCTCAGCCAATACTTCGAGTGTTCTCTGTCTCTGTTTAGTCATCTCTGATTCCATCTCAGACACGCGAGAGGCGATCTCACGACGCATCTCAGTCCTGATAACAAATCAATTCGTATTGTCAAGTCAAAAGGAATCCAAAACAGTGTTCAATGTATTCAAGAAAATAATAAGTTTCAATCACATTAAAACTGAAAGTTCGAGTAGGAAATGAATAAATCTATTATTCTTACCGACTATTTTCTTCCGCCCTCTCCAAGTCGCACACTCGTTGACGAAGATTTCGAGTCTCCTACAAATTAATTTGTTCAGTAAATTCTTAACTCCTGATATTTTCCATTATTTTTTTGCCTCACCTGATCAAATTGTGCTTGATCCGTTGAATGAGCTACTTCGAGTGATCTCAATTTATTGTGTAATTGTGACACGAGTAATCTCAATCCTTCCTCTTCCTCAGATGGAGCAGACGATGAGGAATCCTCCTTTGGCTGAATTCATTTATTCTGATTTTTTTAGTATTGTAAATTCATGTTTCAAAATCGAATCATAAACCGTAATGTAAATGAGACGATAATTATGGCACGAAACGCTTTCGACCCAATAAATCAATCAAATTTGTCATACCTGCTTGCTCTTGAGTACAGCCTCCGCCTTCAATTTATATCTCTCGAATTCTTCTCTCAATCTCTCGTATTTTCCCTTGCTCTCTGCCAATTCAGATGAATCGCCACCCAGGAGATCTGCAATAAGTCTATTTTGATTTAACAATTTACATCTTCAATTCAAGTTTTCAGCTACTATAAAATGTGATTGGATGAACTTTAAATTGAGAGAGTAACAAAATTCGGTTTTACCTCTGATATCCTCATCAGGTCTCTTCACTCTCGCTTCTCTCACTGCTGCTTTCAATCTCTCTAATGGATCAGAAGAGAGAAGACCAAGTGATCGAATACGATCCAATTCCTAAATGATCAACCATTCACAAAATAGTTACGTTATCTCCATTTAGACAAAGATAAAAAAGAAACTAACAACGTTAGCCTGTGCACTCTCCTCTCTCGCTATTCTTCCCTCTTCTTCAGCCTGGGCTCTCGCTCCTTCTGCCTGGGCCAATTGAGAAGCGAGAGATTGAAGTCGATCCTCAGAAGAACGAAGACGAGATTCCTAAAGGAATCTATTCTTTCATTCATTATTTATTTGTTTATTCCGTCAGAATATTGCTCATAAAATGACAAATTAGATACGATAGCTTAATATACTGGACAGTTAGATATATTTTTATCATATAATATAAAGTGAACATACGGCGAGTGTATCAGTCTTCGCTTTTGCTTCTGCTTGACTCTTAGCCTCTGCCAGTTCCCTCTCGTGTTCCATCTGCACAAAGATCAAAGATTACAATTTCCCGCCGTGAGATGGCATCTCACCTTCAAATTGCTCAATTTATCGTGTAATAGCTGTGCAGTGGGAGTCTTCGCTGCCTTTTCCTTCCATTCTTCAACTTCTTTCTTCCATCGAGAAATCTGCCCAGTGCAAGGTATTGATAAAATCATCATTAGATTTGTTATTTGAAGACCATAAATAAAATAATAACCAACTTCATCCTTCATTTCCTTCTCTTTCTTCTTCAAACTCTCTGGAAGTTGTTCCTTCTCGTGAATTTTCGTGTATGCATCAGCCAACTGTAATTAATTATTAAATGTTGAAACATGAACTTGGATAATGTTTCTATAAAACAAGATCATTGACGATTAGCAACTGACCTTCCTATTCAATTCTTCTGCTTTTCTTCTCTCATTAGCATATTCATTCTGCATAGCAGCTACACTTTCTCCATGTCCCGTCCTCTCCCTCTCCAATTCTGCCTTCACTACTACCATCTTATCATGTTGATGCTGGGAAAGAACCATTAATCGATTCAAATTGAACTACCGTACCTTAATCAGCTTCTCAAACTTGTCCGCATCTGATTCCGCTTGAGCGATCGCTCTAGAATTGATTTATCGATTGAATTGAATAAAGTAAGATATTTTGAAGTGTTTACCGATTTAGCTGCTCCGTTTTCTCCTTCGATTCTGTTTCTGCTGCTTTCAATCTTTCTCGCATCGATTCGATTTCTGTCTGAAGTTTAACATTGACACTTCAGGTTTCTTTTTATCCTGGTGTTTTGCAATGAATAAATAAACTGACGAGAAGTGTCTTCTTATCAGCCTGCAATGCAGATTCCCTTCTGATTTTCTCCTTGGTTAGACATGCAAAGGCCGTCTTGAGAGATTCGATTGTAGGTTTGGCAGGAAGAGCGAGACTCTGTCAAAGGGAAGCATGTACAATATGAAATATTGCATACATACAATCAGAAATATTACATACAATCAACAGACTAGAGACTCACCGTACTCGGTTGTTCCCCTTCGGTCTTCTCTTCATCTCCATTTCCATCTTCCTCTTTCTTCCATGCTACAACAATCTCTTCCAGGGATTTCTTCTCTACTTCTAATCCCTTGTACGCTTTGATCACATCTGAATTATATCTTCTAAACAATCAATAATTCCTTAACCAACCTCTCAGCCTTTTCTCCACTAATTCCATCTGCTTCTGTTGTTGTTCACACTTCCGTTGCCATTCTTTCGCACTCATCTTAAATATTCCAGATGAGGTCATAATTAAATATGAAAGTTATCACGGGACAGAAAAAATACTTGTTTATAAAGGGTGTTACAATGTTGGAATCATTCGTTCGCCAAATGTTACTATTTCGCGAACGAATAATTTCTGCATTCTTCTTGCAACCAGATTCAACATGTGGTGATAACAACGTGGGAATAATTCCACCATCCATTGGGAATAAACTGCGATTCAATATACAGCAGCAGACAGATACGTATTAGTGATAGAGACACTTGACATAACACGAGATACTGTACAGTAACAGATTTATCAGGAATGTTTCAGTTATTAACATATTATTACGTTCATATTTCAATCGATAGTGAATCACAATGGGAAGCGGCACGTAAAGAATGAATAGATGAATGGCGTCAACTAGTTGGAAGAAGAAGAGAAGTGAACACAACTAGAATATATAAAGCAAACATACTCAACATCTTCCAGTTTCATAACCATGACTAGGATTGAATGGAATGAGGGGAGAGATCAATTATCAGTAGACATGGACCATTCCATACAGGAATACCCAGAAGAGAATGTATGTGAAGAGGCCAGAGACTAGAGAATGAGAGACTGAAGCTGTTCTATCGAGGAAATATGATGGCCAATCGAAAGATGATTTTGACTCCCAGAATAGTGCCTATAAATGGAATATGTGTGAGAAATAATTGATTGGTCAAACCTGAATGAGAACGACGGAAAAGTAGAAAAGGAATCCAGGAATGGAAGTTAGACCGAGAACTCCCGCTGCCATTCCTACAATACAATCATTATGACCATGTCAATTAATCAAGCACATAAGCTTGTCAGAGATTCAATCATTATTTCATAGCTTCCGTTTCAAAGCTCTATTGGTGTCTTTGTATCACAAATAAGAGAAACGAGATTAGGTGCTTTGCAACATGGAATTGATTGTTGGATTGCTTTTTTTATGTCAGGAAATGGTGGACCGTTAAGTAATTAGTAATAACAAATCTTAGGAACGTGTAGAAGTAATATAAAAGAAGTGATATGTATATGATAGCTTATCAAAATAAAAATGAAAAAAGTACCAGCAGCTGCAGACTGACAAGTCCTCGCATATTCAAGGACGCCCAAATTGTGCTGAAGAGCTGAGGCAGAGATGAGAGGGACACTGTTCTGAAATGAAAGAATGGTGAAAAGAGTGGTGAAATTGAAATTGCATGCGGGATATCCCGAGAAGAGATTGTTATCGAACTATTGCATGTCTAATAGGAAGAAGTTTGGAAAGAGGAATAAAGTGGAGCATTGAGAAACTAAATAACCTGAGTGATTCGAGACAGTTAGGCGATCATTTTAGCAACTAGTTAACCCTGAATGACTCTCACCCAGCTAGGGACTCGAAAAGAATAATATTGTGGTTGGTTTCCATTACACTTATAATATGAAACTAAAGAAATGCATGTATATTTTGAGTGAGACCTAATTAAAATACGTTACATGCTTGATAAACAAGAAGATTAGTTAAAAGTACTTTAAAGTAAACACGATCGCGTTGGAGGTTCGTGGACAAAAATTAATTTTCGATAATAATTCTGGACTCACCTGGTCACTACTCTTCGACTTGTCAGCGGCTGAACGTTTGGGAGGCATCTCGAACCTGATTGAGCACACGATTAACAGAAACAACCAACTAAAAGTTGCCCGAGGCAAAATAGGACCGGAAGAGCCAGCCGGGAGGTGAGCCGTCAATTTGGCTACAGTAGTCAAACACGGCGAAAATACATTCCTAATTGTATTTTCTACATTTTAAAAATTATGTATTTCTTTTTGGAGATATTATAAGTTTGGGGGATGCTCGATGATCTGTATTGAATTTTACAAAGCACTATTAGCGGATTGCAAAGTAAAATTGTCTGAATTTTGGCCTTATCACTGAGCCTTTTGGAGTCTCAGCGCGATTAACTTGTGGCATGAGGATTTCAAATTAGTGAAAAAGTGACTACGGTACTGCAAGTGCAACCGCAATTTTGAGGTCGATTTTACATTTCACAACTTGTAAATATCGATTTCTCGATCGTCTAATTACGCGTTTTTGTTTTGTTCTCATTATCCTGAGTATCCTATTGGTTGGTTGCGTCGCCGGAACGCATCCGTTATTTTTTGACTGATAATTTAGATAAATTTAAGTGATAATTCCTCTCAAAACTTCCCAAATTTTTGCATTCTCAACTTCATACCTTCCCTGACATAGCTTTACCACTCCCATGTCCTATGTCCTATCTAGTTGATATCGGGCATTATGATGCAACATTGCGCAAGTGACAGATGGGGCACCTCTCATTTCCCGCACAAACCTTATTTGAATGCCACGTTTCCCGCGCGCGCGGTTGTTTGGCTTCTTCGTGACTTCATCATGTTTCTTTTTCAACACATTTTTTGTTGTTGTTGAATACCTCACTCATTTAATCCTATTGTAGACAGATGACGGGACAGGCTCAATTGGAGGCCTTCCACGGGCTCCTCACCGCGATGCTCTCCACTGATAATGAGCAGAGGTAAGAATCTAGTCTCAATTTTCTTGAAGGAAGCTAATGTCTATTGAATATCAACCTTCCACGTTTTTCTACTTTATGATGCAATTACATTGCTGACTCATCGTTGTATTGCAGAGCCGCCGCCGAGAAGCAATATGAAGAAATTCCCCAAGACCAGAAGCCCGGCCTACTATTCCAAATCTACAGACTTCCTGGAGTCGCAGAGGAGGTAAATTTTAGAATTATTCTGCGAAACAGTACTGCCAGTTACAAGCTTTACTATTTGCTCCAATATAACGAACGATATTTTTTTTCTTAAATTGTCATTTTGAGCATCGATCTCTCGCTCTCGTGCTTCTTCGCCGTCTTCTTTCAAACAGCTGGGAGGATATCGTCCCCACCTGGGGAAATGACAATCTCTCTCAGTTCTGCAATGAACTAATCGCAGTACGTTACATGTGATTTTTCTCCCCGTAGTAGATTATTTTACTATTTTCAGAAATACCTTTATTTTTCTAAATTTAGGCTGCACAAACCGAGACCAGCGAAAACGTCAGGAAGAAGCTTACTGATCTGATCGCCGAAGTTGCTCGAAACAGAATTGGTAAGCGATTACAAAGAGTTGAATTGTTTATAACTTGTTTTTGCAGATGATAACACGGGTGCCCAGACCTGGAGTGAAATCGCCCAGTTCATCCAGCACTGTGGCAGTTCCGACAGCACCCCTCTCAAGCAGATGGCACTCTCTATCATCGAGTCAGTTATTCATTGTTATTTACAAGACGTTAAAATATTAATTTTAAAGAAAAGATCACTCATTTTGTTTCAGAGACGTTCCGAACGTGTTCGGCAACGAGACTGGTGCTTCAGTGCCTGGCCTCAAGATGCTCTTCGAGAAGTGTCTGCAGGATGCAGATGCATCAGTCCGCTCCTCCGCCCTCAAGGCGTACGTCTCCTTCATCATCGAATGCGATGAGGACGACAAGACCATCAAGTCTCTCGGAACTCTCGCTCCCGTCATCATCAAGGTACTAGAAATTAATTATACAATCTCAGCTCAATGAAATATTGAAGGTGTGCGAGCACGTAGTTGCTACCGAGGAAGAGGACGATACTCCCCTCCAATGTCTGGCTGATCTCGCCACCAGTCTGCCCAAGGTGCTCCAGCCACATCTATCTGCTGTCATCAACCTCTGCTCCCAGGTTCGTATTCTTCTCTTTCTGTGTCTATTGAGTTATGTGTTTTCCCATCTCAAAAATTATAGACTATCCGTAACACCGAGAAGGACGAATCCTATCGCCATTCTGCAATGGAGGTCATCACTTCTCTTTGCGAGAATGCTGCCAACATGGTCAAGAAGCGTGCAGCCAACCACATCCCTGACATACGTGAGTCCTTTTTTTCACTTTTCCCTCATACCTGCTAGTAGACCTGTGCGAAGTTATCAATGATCGTACGGTGGGAAAATGCAGGAACATGAAATCAACTAGTTGTAACCCACTTTCTTCCTATGAATTTAGTGTTTTCCATAGATAGAACATTCATGATCTTCTCCTATTGATCGAAATCGAATCAATTATCGGTTTCATAGATCCTGTTTTTCAGTGACATGCTGCCTGTTGATGATGACTGAGCTCGACGATGACATCTCGGATTGGCTTGCTGTCGATGACGTCGATGCTGAAGATATCGATGAGGAAGAGTAAGTCTTTTCTCCACTCGAGTGTCTTTCATAACCCTTTCATCTCAGGACTGTCGCTGTTGGAGAATCGTCGCTCGACCGTATAGCGTGCGCTCTCAATGGAAAGATCATTGTGCCCATATTCATCCAGCTCGCGACTCAGCTTCTCAATGATGGTTAGTTAACATCTTTATTGTTCTTTGCAAAAATGGATAAGATGTATCTTTCCTTTTTTGTTAAATTGAATGGAATTCAGCCGATTGGAAGAAGCGTCACGCTGGTCTCATGGGTCTATCCACCATCGGAGAAGGATGCCAAAGAACGATGGAGCCGACTATTGTGGAAATCGTGAAGAGTATCACGCCATTCCTCAACGATGCTGTAAGTTTATTACTCTTTAATTGAGAATAGACATTGTATTTTCAGCATCCTCGTGTCCGCTATGCGGCCTGCAATGCTCTCGGACAGATGTCTTCTGACTTTGCTCCTACTCTCCAGAAGAGATGCCACGAGAGCGTACGTTGTTCAATTATGAATTATTGCCTCAACCTGCTAGTAGACCTGTGCGAAATCATCAATGATCGTACGGTGGGAAAATGCAGGAATATTATACCTGCTAAGTGTATCCACTTTGATCTCAATGATTCAAGTGACTCCATAAGTTGGACAATTAGTGTTTCAATTATAATTTCAAATGTTGTTATGACTATTAACAAATGTGTTGTAGGTGGTTCCTGCTCTGGTGCATACTCTGGAGGCGACGAGTCTTCCTCGAGTGGCCGCCCATGCAGGAGCTGCACTCGTCAACTTCAGTGAGGACTGCCCCAAGGTACTTTATGTTTTAAATGTTTAGAATTAACTAGAACTTTTAAAGCAACAACAATTGTCTTCCAATTTGCTTTTTACTGACACTATCTTTGTTCAGCACATCATCTCTGCTTATCTGGCCCCTCTGATGGGCGCACTCGAACGCGTTCTTGAGGCGACGTACCAGAAGCTTCTTTCTGAAGGCAAGAAGCTCATCCTGGAGCAGGTTAGATTATTGTTTCATTCATTTGTGTATAATGCAAGTAATATTTCAGATTATCACCACTATCGCCTCGGTGGCCGATGCTTCACAGGAGCTGTTCGTCACTTTCTACGATAGATTGATTGGCCCTCTCAAGTTCATCCTCAGAGAGTGCCCTGACAATTTCAAGGTATTTATTCCTTTTTCTTTTTTCTTTGAAAAATAACTTACGGATAGAATATTTGCGTTTGAATTCACAGTATCGAATTCTACTAGTAAATCTGTGTGAATGGTCTACTGATTATGTGATGGGAAAGTCTAGGCAGATGAAGTTGTGCTGATTCTAATATATAAAGTTATGGTTTCATTGCCTCTATTTGCCCACTAATTATTCCTTGTCAGATCCTCCGTGGAAAGACCATCGAATGCATTTCTCTCATCGGACTCGCTGTTGGAAAGGAGAAGTTCTCTCCTGACGCTTCCGATGTATGTTTAAATGAAATTGAATGTGTAATCAATGGTAATATTCAGGTGATGCATGCTCTTGGTCCCAGTATGGAGGGACTCACTCCCGATGATCCCCAGTGCTCGTACTTCATCTCATCGTGGACTCGTATCTGCAAGGTTCTCGGTCCTGACTTCGCCCAGTATCTTCCGATGGTGATGCCTCCCATCATACGTGCTGCTCAGTATTCACCCGATGTCGCCGTCCTCGATGGTCAGTTACTCTTCTCCCTTTCTTCCTTTCTCAATCCTTCCATTTTCAGACGACGAGCTTCCGGGTGAGGAGGATCCCAATTGGTCATTCCATCCTGTTGGAGAGAAGAAGCACTTCGGTATTCGCACTTCTGGACTCGAAGAGAAGGCCACTGCATGCGAGATGATCGTATGCTATGCCAGAGAACTCGGAAGTCAGTATTTACTTTATTCTTTCTCAGTATCTCAGTACGAGCTCTATGTTGTCTAATACAAAGTGTATTAATTTGCAGGTACATTCGTTCCGTATGTGGAGGAGATCTCTAAACTGATGGTTGATCATCTCAAGTTCTTCTTCCACGAGGGAGTCCGTTCGTCTGCTGCTGAGACATTCCCCTATCTTCTCGCTTGCGTCAAACCTCAAGGAGGAGTGACTGCCATGCGTCTTCTCTGGGTTGACTACTGGAAGGCACTGAAGGAGGCCATCAAGTCGGAGGTCGAGACTGAGGTTACCAGCGAGTTCATCAATGCTGTTGCTGAGTGCATCGAACAGCTCGGTCCTGAGGTGAGTACATTTTATACTGTATTCGATTGATTATCGATTGATTGCTCAGGGCCTCACCGAGGAGGAATTGAAGGAGATTGGATTGATGATGAAGGAAGAGATGGAATCATTCGAATCGAGAAGACTCGAGAGAGAGGAAGCAGAGGTAAATCCATTCTAATGAAGAAGCCAATTGAATTAATTAATTTGAGGATGATGAGGATGCTGATCCGGAAGAGGCAAGAGAGGAACTGAATGAGGAGGCTGAGATTGAGAGTGGAATACTCGCGAGAATATCCGATGTATGCCATGCTGGATTCAAGGTTAGTTCATCTCTTCCTCTTCTCTCAATCTATCTAATCCATTGTAGACGATCGGTGCTCAATTCTTCCACGTGATCGACCCTCTGATGCCTCTCTTCTTCCCTCTGATCGATGTCCGTCGCACGTACACTGACAGACAGTGGGGAATCTGTATCCTCGACGATCTCGTCGAGTATGCTCCCGAGGTTGGCTTCCTTTCCCCCATCACAACTAACGTGTCTCATTCAGTTCGCGTATCGTTACCAGCAGCAGATCGCTCAGCTTCTCCTTTCCTCACTCTCAGATGAATTCCCTGAGGTTCGTCAGGCTGCTGCATACGGATTCGGAGCCATGGCGGTTTGTTTTCTTCTCATTATTGCTCTTTTTTCGACATTATTGTTATCGTAAAGTCTCTTTAAAATATGACTTAACTACGTACATTTGTGTTATATTTTCAGCTGAACAAGCGTCCCGAATGGGCAGCAGTCGCTGCTCAAGCCCTCGATGGACTCTCCTCCATGATTAATCGTGGAGACGCGAGATCAACGGAGGAATCGGCCGTTGCCACTGAGAATGCCATCTCGGCCGTAGTGAAGATTATCAGAAACTGCTGTGCTGGAATGGATGTTAGCAACGTGAGTGAATGGATTGAGATGGATAATGATTGAGTGATTCTCTTTGCAGTATCTCTCCTCCTTTGTCCATTGGCTGCCCGTCACTGAAGACCACGAGGAGTCTGTTCATGTCTACGGTTTCTTGGCTGATCTTATCGAGGTATAATTATCAAAATACGGTTTGTGTTAAACAATTCATTTGCAGAGTCAGAACCCGTCCATCATCGGCGACAATTTTTCGAACGGACCGAAGATTCTCAATATCCTGGTCAAGGTTGGTGCTCGCCCCCCTTTCTTTATCTCAATTCTTCCTTACTCAGGCGATTCACCACGACGTCTTCGAGATGAAGGACGACGCGCAAATGGTCAAATCGAGGGTCGCTGGTATTATCAAGCGAATCAGCGTAAGTATCTTACTTCATTTTGGATGCGACATCTCGTTATAAACTATTTTAAAGTTGTTTACAATATTTATTATGTTGCAGGCGGATCAGAGCTTCTTCTTGGCATGCGTGGGCAGCTCCGGATTGGATGACGCTGAGAAGAAAACTCTCGAGAATATTCTCGCCTCAGTTTAAGCAAGTCTACTCCATTATTCCCAATTTATCCCATCTCCAATACCTATTTCTCCATTTCTTCTTGATTGTTGCTCAATTATTCTGTTTACTTTTGGCGTTGATTGTTACTCGTTGTGCTTCACTTGACTTCTTTTATTTCCCCCCTATCCCGTAGTCTTGATTAGTTCTTTCTATATCTTTGCTGGTTCTCCTTCTTCAGTTACTTCATCAATTCAATATGCATGAGCATCCCGGTCCCCCATCCTTTCACAGGAATAGCTAGACCTCATTGCTACATATAATATCTTATCGTTTTCTCAAATAGGATGTATGCATATGATGTAATATCTGCTGTCCAAAGGAAGAGGTCGAAAGATAAATTTTTTTGTAAATACAATTCTCACAAGGTGTTCAATTTCAGTAATACTTACAATTGTTAACGATCGTTGTTACAGTTATCTTTAGTGTTATGATCACAATTATGATGGGTTATTCAGGAAATACTTCTGATTGTTCTTCTAATTCATATTTTCATTCTCGTTCAGAATGTTTTCCACACTTTGCATAATTACAATATTACTCCTCCTCGTCCCTCTCTTCCCTCTTCCACTTCCTCCTCCTTTCATTCGTTACTCGTTCTCTCTTCTCGGACGGTTATTTCCTCTCTTCATCCTATGTCATATTCCAATGAGTGACGTTCACTTAGTATCTGATGGACTCTTTGGGGCGATGTCAGTATTCAATTCATTCATCTACCGTAATCTACAGTAGTCTTGAATCATACTGTGTGCTACCGTATTCTCTTCAGTACCAAACTCGATACTCTGTTCACTGGATCGGAAATTACTGAGATCAATCAACTCCAACAGCAAGAAATTACCCTCAAATTGGCAAATCTCACCAGCAAGGTAATTGGGGTACGGTATCTGAGTATTGATACGGTATCTTTCTGGGAAGGATCCTTCTCCCGGCATACCCCATATCCATTACATACCATAATCTCAGGATGTTCGAACTATTGTATTCGGAAAGAAGGAATTCATAGTGGAAGAGATCGGGACTCCAACATCTACTATCATATCGAAGAATTTCATGGTTGGAGATGTAATCACAAAGGTAAATAAAGAGATTACGGTAGAAATAAATAGATAATTGAAGGTGAATGGAAAAGAATTGGAATCTCGCTCATTCATCAATAATTTGTTGACTGCGACGAATAATGTGATGACTACGGTAGATTGAAAGTTACTGTATTATTGATTCAGACTACGGTAGTGCTCAAACGAAGAGCGTATGCTTCAATACCTGATGAACATCGATTACGGAATACACTATCGGAGGTATTTACCGTATCCACTGATCTATCTACCGTATCCTTTGTAGATCTCACAACCTCGTCTGAAAGGATTCGCTTATCAAGTGATTACATGCAATAAAATGCATGTGAGACAAGAGAAATTAGTGGAAAGTACATTCGGTTTCCGTGCTGTTGTTTTGGGAGGAAAATACGTGGTGGTTAAGGTAAATTCCCTAAGAATATTATTATATTCCTTCATCCTTTCTTTAGATAGCGGAACATTCTGCAGCTGAGAAATTCTTCTCAATTGGAGATTCAATTCTTGATTTGAATGGTCGATCTCTTCGATCGAATGATACCAAAGATATCAATCTTATCAATCCTGCTTTCCAAAAGTGAGATTAACCATTATAATCTTTGATCTCTTGAATTAATTTCAGATTGGGTGAGATCTCAATTCTGGTGGAAAGACCAGTAACATCAAATGCGAGAAAAGAAGCCGGTCTGAGGATGGGACAATTTCTGGTAAGTTGAAAGAAGGAATGGGAAAAGGGGGCGGAGTCTCTGGATATCGATTTCTACCGTATTCTTATTCTCAGGCTCCTGCCAATACAGAACCAACGATGGCCGATGATGCTATTTTGATTGGGAAAAATGCAGCGAATTATCACAGAAAATTGTGGAAGTGAGGGAAATGAATTGAAATTACGGAGTAATCGAATATTTTAGACGTCTCGAACCAATTTCAATTGTAATGGAAACTGGTCATAAAGCATCTCCAAAGAAAAGATCGAAGAAAAGTGGAAAGACGAAGAAAGGAGAAAAGGATGAATGTAAAAGTGAATAAAAGATCGAATTGATTGAAATGGAATTAATTTCAGGTCTTGGTGATAAATCGACAACTCATTTTTCTTCCCTTGGAACTCCTCGAGTTATTATCGATCCGAAGAGAAGTTGTCAGGAGATTACTTCAGATTCTGATCCTTCTCAATTGGAGGTAAGATTACTATAAGATGAAAGATCAAAGAACATTTTAATTTAGAAAGTGGGATCGAGATATTGTGACGACTTCATTGAGAAAGATGATGTAAGAAAAACTAGAGAGATCAAAAATCAATTTATTCTTTTCAGAAAAGTAAACTTAAGAAAAAGACGTTCAGCTTTTCACTTTTTCACTAATTGAAAAGAGAAGAAACTCGATGAAAGAATTGTGACATTCGAATTATCTTTACTTGATAACAAACATTTGATTGATAATTTGTTATTTGTCGAAGATACATTGTGTGAATTAATGAGAGCACGGGCACGGTTCGGGTGAACAGACGATATTGAACAGACGTTGATCTCAGTTTATTTTTACGATAAGAAGGATTATCTACCTCGTACTCTACTTGTTTCTATTCTACAAGAACATGCAATTTCTGCAAATGGCCCATCGATCTACAAATGGAAAAAGTACTAACGAGTTCCTGTCCCATTCATTGAACTAGGTATTTCCCAGATGATCAAGTGGAATGTGCCGTTATTCCCTCTTATTTCCCTCATTCTCTCTATGTATCCATCTCATTTTCTCTCCATTCCCCCTTTTCCCTTTTCCATTCTCGTTCGAACTTTCAGTTTTCTTCCGACCCAAATCGGGCGAAAGGGAGAGGGGAAGGAAGAGGCAGAACCGGCCTGGCAGGTATATTAGTCGTCCCTCCACTCGAGATTATCATTCATTCCCCCTTTCACTCCTTATTCTTCATCTACTGTATCATCTACCGTAATCATCTCTTTTCCAGTTGAGACCCCTCTCAATGGAGGACCACAAGTCCTCATCGAGTGATCGAATCTCTCGACAGATTGCCATTGGAGCATCGATCGTCTCCCTTTTCTCATTGGGATGTCTTGTTGTGGTGAGTAAGGGATACGATAGACGATTATTCATCAAGTGTATTCTGTAGACTACGGTAGCCTCGAGCTGATTGATGGGCACTTCTCTGCATTTTGGCTAGCTTTTTCACGCAGAGTATTTCGTCCCTATCATTCTCATTCACTGCCCCCCTCTATATTCGGAGGAGTTGGGCCGAAAACCAGAGAAGTTCTGATTGATATTCTGTATCTCTCAGGTTCTTCCCCTTCTCGACAACCAACTCGAAAGTGCTCAGAATAGACTACAATTGAGAATGGATGCATTCAAGGTACTATCTATTTATTGATTGCCTACAGTACTCCTACCGTATCTTCACCATGCTCTTTCCAGTACCAATCTCGCAGCATCTGGCAAGATATCATCGTCGTGAAGAGCAAGGGACGACGAGTGAGACAGAGTGAGTACCGTACTCTTCTTCACTTGGTCCACTGATCGATAACTGATTTTCTTCCAGCCGGATACGGTAGTGGAGACGCGAATGCTGACGCTGCCGGAGGTCAGTGCACTTCGTGTGTGAAACTGCAGTGCCCTCCCGGACCTGCGGGACCACCCGGAGTCAATGGAGAGGTACGGTAGGGATACGGTAGAGAGAGAGAGAGGGGATACTGTAGAGGAGTACGGTAGAATGGATAGATCAGCTGAAGATGCGATAAGAGAGTTCGGATTTCCCTTTCTCTTTTAATTCACTCTCGATTTCATCTATCGAGAAGAGAATATCTCGAAATCCCTTTAGAGATGATGCGGGAAAGGGAAAGCGAATGTTCTTAGTGAGATTCCATCGAGAGGAATTAGACAATTACTGATCTATCAATCGATAATTCATCCCTTTTCCAGTCAGGAGTCGATGGTCTCCCCGGTCGTCCTGGTAAGCCCGGTCTCGATGGATTGGATATTCCTCTGGATCCTGAACCAGCTTTCCCCTGTGTAATCTGTCCAGCTGGTCCTCCTGGTTCTCGTGGTCCCCAGGGTGAACCCGGTCGAGGAGGACCCCCTGGAGAACCAGCGGCCCCTGGACTACCCGGTAGACCCGGTAAACCAGGAAGAGTTGGAGAACCCGGACCCCAAGGAGAACCAGGAGAGCCCGGAGATCCTGGAATCAAGGGCCCTCCTGGAGATGATTCCATCGGAGGAACTGGTATCAAGGGACCTCCCGGACCTCAAGGACCCCGTGGACCCAAGGGACCACCCGGACAGAATGGCCTGCCTTCGCCCAATCCCGGCCCACCCGGTCCCACCGGCCAACCTGGACCCACCGGACCTCCCGGCCCCCGCGGAGAGCCCGGTCCTCCTGGTCCCTTTGGACCTCCCGGAGACTCGGGTGAACCTGGAGGACACTGCCCTTCGAGTTGTGGAGTACAAGAGATTATCTCTCCCTCAGTGGCTGATATTCGACCAGAGGAGAAATATGCAGAGAATGTACCTGGAAGCAGCTATCTTCGATTCCAGTAGAGAGAAGATTAATAAAGAGATCCATTTGACTAATTGTTTATCGATTACAAGCGATAGAAGGAGAATAGCGAGAATAAATAGGGAAGGGGACATTTTGAGACACGATACGATACACCGCACGAATTTCAAACCTCTTCTAGAGATCAAAGATCAACTTTGACAAGAAGAGATGAAATTCGGGTAATGGTTGACTGGGGAGGGATAGGTAGTAGAAGAAGAGGGGGATCTCAATGAGGGAAAGAATGGAAGAATCAGTGAGATGGGGAATCGCAGATGATTCAATGCCATCCCTCAGGAGGATTCCATCCATAACGAGAAAGCATCTTGTTAGTTGCACGAATGAATGCCCGTTGAGCATCGATACGATTCATTCCTGAAAGTGAACTACCGTAATCTAACCGATCTATCTACCGTACCCTTGAGAGCCTTCCACTGTTCTGCACAACGAACCACCGTATTACCATCTGAAAAGTCAGTTCACAATCGATCTTCTACAGTCTCCTACCGTAATCTCCGACAGTCACTTGATGGTAGAGAGCATCCAGATCGATCTTGATCTCAACGGGAACAGTGAAGTTGCCTGAAAGCCACTTATCGATTGGGAAGGAAAGATGGTCCTCACCGTGAGGGCCCATGTATCCTGCACGAGAAGCCTTGTCGATAGCATTGGCGAGGTCCTGAAGGGAACATACCGTAATCCATTGATCTTCTTCAAATGTACAGTACCTTGTCTCTCCATCCATTGACATCATCCGTCTCTCTTCTCTCCCAATAAGCATCATGCTGTCTAGCACGAGCCTCTGCTTCGATCTCTTCTCTCTCCCACGCGGCCCAACTGAAGAGTACGGTAGATATCGATCTAGAGACTACAGTAACCCTTGAGACATACCGTATCTTCTGCTGTTGAGCCTCTTCTGCCTTCTTCTTCTGGAAATCAGTGGACATGTTGAGAAGAGAAAAGATTGAGAACAATCTGATGAAGACTGAGAGAATGGACGGCCTTTTATGGGGACGAATCGAGTGAAAAAGAGGAAGATGAGGGGGCAGAATGGGGGTAGTTAGAAGGAGAAGAGGGATCGACGAGGTTAATCAGAAGGAGGAGAAGGGAGAAGAGGGAAGGAAGAGGTGATGACAGCCAATTGGAGGAAGAATCCGAGAAGGGAGATAATTGCTGCACAAACATATTCATTCTACAGTAGGACTCGAATGATTGATTACGGTAGATTCGAAAAGAAAAATCATTAAATCGATTTGAAATTTTAGATGAAATGTGACCCATGAAAGTCAATTGCTTCCATGGTAGCTGGTAATGTTAGAGAAGCGTAGAGAGGAAATCGACTTTTCTCTCTCGTCTCTCACTCAATTTGCATATCTCTCTCATATGCAAATGCGCCCTTCGGTGACTATAAAAGGTGTTCCTCCCCTCCAAACGGTGATTATATACTTGGCATGGATTTTAAAAAATCCAATAAATCAACCAATATGGATCCTATCTGGGAGTCATTTCTAGATGAGGACAGATTCGTATTCATTCATCGATGCATCTAAAGTACCAGCAGGACAGACGTCTATAAGGAAGTTGTATTGTGGTAGACAAAGAGTTTAATTTTCAGAAAATGTATCTCTGAAACTCGGATAAGGTTCGAGCGGATTACAGTAGTTATTTCAGAGCCGTAAATTAAAGCCGTGAAATAGTGAAGTCATCGTGCACTCTGCACTCAAATGCACTTTGGCCGGTAGTTCGAGTTAAAAGTGCATTTCCCGCGTTTTTGACATCGTGTTCGAGTTTGCTCATCCCATTGATAAGTATGAGTGTGCTAGACGATAGTCTCTGCTCGTATGGACACGACAGATTGGCGTCGCTCTTTCAGTGATAACAATGTTTTCTCAACGTTTAACGTCTCTCATTACGCGCCGTCTCTCTATTTCATCCCTTATTTTCGTGCTACTAGTGATGTATTACCCCTGATTTGAGTTGACGTCAGTGCACATCAGTGGGTATGCCTCGTGTCTAAAGGGAAAAGCTAGTCCTTTCGCACGTATTTGCGTTCTCTAACATCTTCCGTCTCTCTCAGTCTTTCTCTCAACAGCAGCTTCTCTTCACTCGATCAATCCTTTCGTCTCTTCTTCCCCTTTCGATCCCTCGTCGAAACCGATTAATCGAAGCTGTAAAGTACCTCGAACAGTACTCTTCTCGCTTGTTGTCGTCCTTATCTCTTGCATTTAGTCGTTTCTTCCCCTCGTTAATTCTCCTTTTCCCTTCTCAGAATGTTGTCGTCGGGTACAACATCTCCCTCTGGACGCATCTCCAGAAAGCTCTCCTCCACGAAGATCGCCAAGCAATTGGCTGTAAGTTCCTTTAAAACTCTCACTTTTACTCCTTTTAAAAAGGTAATGAAATTCGACCTTTTGTCAGCGCTAGAACTTGACAAGGAAGTATCGTGCGTTTCAATCCCTTTTAGTTATTTATAGCAAGACGTTTTCTTTGGTTTCCCTAAGCGCAACATTTCTCTCTCAATGTGGCATTGTTTTGAACCAAAACCTTTCGTTTGACGAGGTTGCTTATCGCATTCATGCGAGCAGAGTGAGAGATACGAAGCACTAGATTGTAATTGGGAAGGGAAGAAAGGGGGACGATCAGTGATGGATGTGCATTGATCTCCATCCTCTTGCCGGTCTCGAATTCATAGATTCTAAAAACTATCTTATGTTGGTTGCTTTTTTGAAATTTGTTCTCGAACCCTTCAAACGTGGCTTTGCTCACATTGGTACCCGGAACTACCAAAATGTGGGTTGGATAAGTGCTGATATTGGAAAAACTGTGGGTTGATTGTGTAAGTTGTAACAGAGTGTGTCCTTTCTTACAGGGTCTGTCAGTGGCAGAGGAGTGTGGCTACTGCGACTTCGGAGAATCCGCCAGAGCCGAGAACAGATTTGTATTCGAGTGCGCATGGGAGGTCGTCAATAAAGGTAAATATCACCCTTTAAAAATAAATTATTCGGTAACAAACAGATATTTAGTGTTGTTTGACCTCGAAAAATGTGAAAGCGGAGCTGAATGATGAAATTAAATGAGATTATGTTTGCAGTGGGTGGAATCTACACGGTACTCCGCACGAAAGCACCCTCAAGCACGGATGAATTGGGAGATCAGTACTGCATGCTTGGCCCCTACAATGAAGAGAGAGCTAAGATGGAGATGGAGGTACGGTAGAGGAGAGGAGATACGGTAGGATATCGATTGATTGAAGGTGCTCGAACCGGATAATGCCCCGATGAGATATGCACTCGAGAAGATGAGAGAGATCGGATTCCAGGTGGGACCAAGAATATCGATTGAATTTGCTGATTATGGTATTGAGGTGACGTACGGTCGATGGCTCATCGATGGATATCCGAAGGTCGTCCTCTTCGATATTGGATCTGCAGCATGGAAACTCGATCAATGGAAGGTTTGAGAAGATAGAGATACGGTAGTGTGATGCATTGATTGCAGAGTGAACTGTGGGAGGCGACTCGTATCGGAATTCCCTGGCACGATAGGGAGAGCAATGACTGTATGATACTCGGATTTATGGTGGCCATCTTCCTTCAGAAGGTCGGAGATTACAGTTGATCCATCGTGAACTGATTTATTTCCAGTTCGAAGAGAAGGCTAAAGCCGAGAGAGAAGCATTCGTTGTGGCACACTTTCACGAGTGGCAGGTAAGGGAATTTGATCTTTCATTCATTCATTCATTCTCAGATCTTTCCTATGGATGATCTTTTCAGGCAGGAGTGGGTCTGATTATGTCTCGAGCATGGAAAACGAATATCTCACTCGTATTCACTACTCATGCCACTCTGTTGGGAAGACATTTGTGTGCTGCCGGATCAGATCTCTACAATCACATCCAATTCGTGAGTGACGGGGAGGGTGGGCTGGATGAGAGTGAGGATGTTATCATTGGACTCCTATTCGATTTCGAAGCAAACATGAGGGGAATTAAGTTGGATATTAATGATGTTTGAACGGATTGTGAATCCTTAGCTTGATTTTTCAGTTCGATTGTGATCGTGAGGCGGGAGAGAAGCAGATCTATCATCGATACTGTCTGGAGAGAGCAGCTGCTAATCTATCACACATATTCACCACTGTCAGGTCAGAATGATTACCCACTGTGGGAACTCTCAGAACAGATCCAGTTTTTATACTGTGAAATTGAAAGTGAATCGGATCTTGCTAAGTGAAAGTGGTTTTGTGTGACAAGTTCAACAAGATCAACGATTGTGACGGGGTCTAAATATAAATTCATACGAGTTATTTTGTTCTTTGGAAGTTGTTTGTTTGTGAGAGTGCACAGTTGTTATCGCGGGTTGTGATTGGGGAAGAGAAATGACGAGAGAGGGGAGAGGGCGAGTGGTCAAAGAGCGGATTACTCATTGGGTTGATATTATTTTTATTTAGATTGAATTAAACTAAATTTAAAAATACCAATTGGATGACATTAATCAATTTGATTATCAGTGACATAACTGGTCTCGAGTGCGAGCATCTTCTAAAGAGGAAGCCGGATATTCTCACTCCCAATGGACTCAATGTCGTCAAATTCGCTGCCCTTCATGAGTTCCAGAATATGCATGCAATGGCTAAGGAGAAGATTCATGATTTCATTCGAGGACATTTCTACGGGTAAGAATGATGTCGTTTCCATTCTGACTGGTCCATTTCGGTTTCAGCTATGACATAGTTTAAAAAATAATAGCGATCAATATTTCGATCAATATTTAAATAAATAAATAAACATATTTAATTCAGTCACATGGACTTCGATTTGGACAAGACGATCTACATGTTCACAGCTGGTCGATATGAATTCACGAATAAAGGAGGAGACTTCTTCATCGAATCACTCGCGAGACTCAACTACAAACTACAGGTTGAGCAGTGGTCATTGAAGATACGGTACTAATCGATACTCTGTAGACGTCGTCTGATCCCCGCACGAAAGAGACTACCGTAATCGCCTTCTTGATCTATCCTGCGAATGCGCACTCGTTCAATGTCGAATCGTTGAAGGGACAGGCTGTATCGAAGCAATTGAAGGTAAGGAAGAGGAAGTTTCTTGAAGGGATTATCGATTGATTGAAGGAGACGATTGGGAAGATCAAGGAGAATGTTGCCAATAGGATGTACGATTCGTGTGTGAGGTGAGTCGAGAGGGAAGCAGGAGTGAAAACTTGATAAATGTTGCATATTTCTTGAGTTGGGAGGAAAGATGATCAGTGGAAAAAATGGGAGGTTATAAAAGAGTGAATGATGATTTCAGAGGTAAGATTCCCGATATGGAAGAGGTGCTTCTGCCATCGGAACAAGTGCAATTGAAGAGATGCATTCTCTCAGCCAAGGTAAGAAGAGGGAAGG
Source organism: Pristionchus arcanus (assembly GCA_900490705.1). NCBI lineage: Eukaryota > Metazoa > Nematoda > Chromadorea > Rhabditida > Neodiplogasteridae > Pristionchus > Pristionchus arcanus. The sequence goes on along the minus strand of LS486774.1, from coordinate 361,477 downwards.
GGGGAACTCTAGTATTTTTCTCATCGGTCTCGCACTTCACTGCCCAGTGGGAAAAGATCAAAGGTGCCGATGGGAAACCAGTGGGAAAAGAATGAGATCCCACTGGGAAAATACCAGAGAAGGGAGGAAACATTATGCCATTGCAGCGTCACACTCTTCCTCCCATCTGCACTCACAATATGGTCGATCCCGATAATGATCAGGTATTGATTGAGTAAGAGATGGATACGGTAGCAATTATCGATTGATTGAAGGTATTGGGTGCACTTCGTCGTGTTCGACTATTCAACGACCATCACGATAGGGTCAAGGTATGGTTATTGATTTAATTTTAATTGGATTTAAAATAATAAGTTCATTTTATTAAGGTGATCTTCCATCCCGAGTTCCTCTCGTCTGTCTCTCCATTGATTGGATTGGACTATGAAGATTTCGTGAGAGGATGCCATCTCGGAGTCTTCCCCTCCTACTATGAACCATGGGGATACACTCCTGGTCAGTTACGGGGACAGGTAAAATGGTGGACAATTTTGATGGTATGAAACTCATACCATGGGAATTTTTGAGAATCGAAATGACCCTTTTCAATTGTTGTTAAGGATAATGGGAAAGAATAGGATTGCATTCACTTGCTACTTGTTCGCATTGATCTGCTTATTCATTGTCGGATAATGTAAAAAAGAGATTGTAATTTCAGCTGAATGTGCAGTAATGGGCGTTCCCTCCGTGACGACGAATCTCTCCGGTTTCGGATGCTTCATCAACCAGAATGTATGTCGTCCTTGACTACTGTATTATTGATTACTGTTTCTCAGGTGGAAGATCCTTCGTCGTACGGTAGCTTCGTTATCGATCGTCGATTCAAACCGTCCAATGAGGTGAGAATGAAAATTAGAGAGAAACAATTGACCTAACAATTTGATTATAATTTTTATCTCGGGCGTAGGTAAATTATTAATTATTATAGTCAATTCAAAGTTAGATCAATTTCCTCCCTCGATTATGTATGGGAAGCATAGTAAATTAGATGTTTGTCTACCTTTTCCCACTTGATTGATCCATTGTTTCTCAGAGTATCGATGATCTGGCCGATACCCTGTACAAGTTCACGTGTCTCTCTCGAAGACAACGAATCATCGTGAGAAATCGAACGGAGAGATTGAGTGAACTACTCGATTGGAAGACACTTTCTGTCGTGAGTAATCAATTTCTTGATTAGCTATTTATTCCAGACGATTAGAAATTAGCGAGTTTGAATATGAAATGAATCATGCCCATTCACTATACTCAGTAACTCAGTATACTGCGTATGGAGCCTCCTTTCCTTTCCTTTCCCTTGACCTCATCTCTCTCATTTCTTCATTTCAGTTCTATCGCGAAGCTCGTCGTCTTGCTCTTAAGAAGACTCATCCTGATCTTGAAGTGAAGATCTCAGCCTCTCTCACTAAACTTCCTCGTCCTAAATCTGCTCCTGCTTCTCCTTTCTCTTCTCGACCTGCTTCCCCTGATGGAAGTGATGAAGAATCTGATACCGAAGGACAAGAGGAAGCTGAGAGAAAGGCATGGTTCAGTTAGATTGAACACTAGACTCTAGTCTAGACTTGTCTAGTTCAGTCCAAGTAGATTACTCTAGTCATTCATTCATTTTGTTGTCCAGTAGTTGATATCTAAGTTACGATCTTTCTTTTTTGCAGTACACTTTCTTTCATTTTGAATTATCCTGTTCTACTTTGTTTCATTTCTTTTGTTTCTTATCTTCCGGTGCTCAATCTCAATCGATAGGTACTGTATGACTCCCGCCCATTCGATGCCATTATACCGTATCCTTTCTCGATGGATTACCGTACTCTGCCATACCCTGTGTACCCTGATGGTCCCATCGTGAATCGATCCCCGTTGAGATTTCCATCCAAATGTGTCCATTGAATGTTCTCTCTTCCATTGATGTACAATAGATACGGTAGACTTCAATTAGAATTCACAACTCGCCATTTATCGCCTTTTCTTAGCAAGTTAGCATTACTTTGTAATACACGAAAGAGATTTTAGAAGACATAATGTTGAGAGAAATATATTGTCAGAGTATTGTAATAAATATTGTTATTTTAATATAGGACTATGAAGATTGGCAGGAACAAAACTGAGTGTGAAATTTTAGAAGCAAAGGAAGTGGATACAATTGTGGGGAGGGTTGCTTAGTATGTGAAATGGTGTATCGATCTAGCCTACTGTTCCATATCATAGTGTAATCTTGACATCCCGAGGATACGTATCCTACCGTGCTACTTGATGCATCTATGAATGAATACGGAACCAACCTAATCAGGCAATGAATCCCAGATAGGATTGGTTGATTTATTGGATTTTTTTTGGTGACATTGCTCATCCAGTGCATCGTCATTCGGACGGGAGCGAATCCTTTTATAGGCACTGAAGGGACCATTTGCATATGAGAGAGATATGCAAATTGAGTGAGGGATGAGAGAGAAAAGCGAGATAACAGTGAAGGAGTAAGAGACCGGACAGAGTGAGTATGCAAATTGAGTGAGGGATGAGAGAGAACAGAACAGTGAGAGATGAGTAGGAGATCAAACGTTCTTGCTAATTATTCAAAGAGAGATTCTGGATTGGACCATGGTTCTTTTTCAGCAGTAATAAGATCCACTCATTTCCCTATTCTCTGCCTATATAAAGACATATATTTCACTATTCTTCACTCTCATTCGTCTTCCCTCTTTCATTTCTTCCTCTCTTCATTGAATGGATCGGCAGAGTGCAGAAGTCAAGGTATCCCTCTCCCTTCCCTCTCTCTCTATCCCATCCATCCTTCCTTCCAGAAAGGTCCAGTAGACATGGCTCGTCATCGAAGTAAGCACTCGAAAGGAGGACCGAATCAAGTACGAATGCCCAGTCCAGAAAGAGAGATTGAAGAGGAGGAACCACGATCTGCCACTGCCAAACACATTAAGACGGAGAGAGGGGTACGGTAATTGAGGGTGCTGTAGGGAGAGGGGTACGGTAACTGATGGGTACTGTAGGGGGAGGAGTGGTACCGTATCTAGTGGTACTGTATGAAAAGAAAGAGGGATACAAGGGGTACAGTATCTACGGAGGTACGGTATCTGAGGGTACTGTAGAGACAGAAGGAAGATAACTATTGCAGAAGAAACCTACTAAAATCACGGATACTCGATCGCAACGAAAGGCTCGAATGCAGAAATACGTATTGGTAAGTGATCGATCGACTTGATTACAGCATTCCAAACCGATCGCGAACTGAGGTTATTGCAGTTCAAACCGGGCGAGAGATTCGGCAAACGAGCATGGGAAGTGATCCGTCTAATCGATAATGGAGGATTCGGAGTGGTGAGATTACGGTAGTCAGAGAATGATACGGTGTTGATTAAGGTGTATGAAGCATGGAACAATGATAAGAGTATTGTGGCAGCACTCAAGGCCGAACCGACGACCACAACGGGAGAAAGTCAATTGAAACAGGAAGTAAGAAAAAAATGGCAAAAGAGTGATTGCGCAACCCCCTTTTCTCGTAACTCTCAATCCTCGATCAGTAAGGCTGAGTTACGTTTCGCGAGTACGGAATTTTTGCGGGGGATTCGAACCCCCCGTCAACATCATTCCACACCGCGCACACAGGCACTGCGCTATACACCCTGAGTTATCGAAAGTCATATTTCGTACTCCTCATTAGGGATTCTGTCCTATAGTGGACAGATAAAGGATCTGCATGGATTAGCAAGATGATTTCCTTGATCAATATCTTCCCTCTTCTATTCCTTTCTTCTCTTCAGATTCTCGTTCTCCAATCAGTGAATCCTCACGGAAAAGCGGAACATTTCCCTCGTATTTTCTGTGCTACCAAACACAAGAACTTTGCGTACATCATCATGAGTCTTCTAGGAGAGAATCTGAGGAATCTTCGAGTCAGTTATCGATTGAGATCCCATCACCTACAGTAATCTTACAGGCGTGCGAGGTGAAGAATGGCATTCCTCGACCGAAGGAAATGATTAGGAAGGAGCATTATCTGCTGTCGATTGGATCGTGGAGTCGAGTGGGAATGCAGGTAATGGCAGGAATAGAAGAGGGCGGAATTGAATGGATGAGTGGAACGGTATAATGATTCCTCTTCAGTTGTTGTATGCGATCAAGACACTGCATGATTGCGGATTCGTCCATCGGTAAGGAAGAGATGAAGAGTTTGGAGATGTGGATTGAGTCTATGGCACAGATTTATTGTTCTCACCCTTAGTTCCATTCCTGATCAGAAAATGCCAGACAGTCAAACAGCAAATTAATAGCAATTAGTGGAAGTAAAAGGGCCTTAACAAAGGCCGGTTATGTATTTCCAGGGGAGGGAAGGAAAGAGAATGATTGAATTGCAGTGATATCAAACCGGCCAATTTCGTGATTGGAAAGGGCCAGGAAATGACCACCATCTTCATGCTTGACTTTGGTCTCTCTAGAGCATACGCATTCAAGGTGCGAATAGAGAATGATCTTTGATCTTTGATCTTTCCCTCTCAGACGAACGGTAAATGGGTGCCTCGTCTGGCTCGAGTTCGTGCCAATTTCCGTGGAACAGCTCGCTACTGCTCACCCAATATGCACGATAAGATTGAGCAGGTTTGATCTTTGATCTTTACTCTGATATTTGATCTTTGATGATTCTCCCTTGATCTTTGATCTCTTCAGGGTCGTCGAGATGACATCTGGAGCTTCTTCTACATTCTCATCGAAGCCCATTGTGGACTACCATGGCAGGTATCGGATCTCTAATGATTTACGAAAATCATAATGTAAATTCAGTTCGAGATTGATCGAAAGGAGTTGGAAAGAGTGAAGTGCACGATATCCGATGATGAATTGGCTAAGAATATGCCGAGTGAGGAAGAAAGAGAGAGAGAATGATCTTTGATCTTTGCCCCTTCTAGAATCCCTTCGTGATTGCATCTGCAGTCTTCGTCATTTGGATATCTACTCGAGACCTGATTACACGGCTATCTATGAGGCACTGCTAAAGGCTAAGAAATTGTGAGAATCGAAAGCATAAAAATCTCAAATTGAATTTGTTTCAAGGACGAAAACGAATTGTGATGATCTCTACGATTGGGAAAAGTACAATGAGGATTATAAAGTGAGAAGGAATGAGATTGATCTTTGATCTTTCGTTATGATTCAGAGACCAGCCTCATACGTGCCCAATCAGTATCATGGATGGTCTCACAATGCACTTTCTCATTTCCAATCACTCGTCATTCCATGCCTCATTCCTGCTGATGCTGTCAGATTTGTTTATATTATTTCTTCCTTATTTCATGATTTCTTACTCCCTATCTTTTCTTTATCTCAAAGGGGTCATAAAATCAACGATGCGTTCGTGCGAAATTGAAACTTTTCATGTTGTTTCTTCAAAAGTTCATTGCCACGGAAATGAAAGAAGGGGTGAAGAGAGAATAGATAGAGGAAGAGTGATGACGTTGTAAATCTGAGGATAGTCTCAACTTTAGCCCATTTCAGTACAGACACAACGACGCTTCTTCCGAGGCGACTGAGGATGCCAAGCATAATTCGAAGGTCGGAACGAAGGGGAACGAGAGATGATGATGTCATTCCATTCAGAAAGTAGTATCCATTCCTCTAACTCCTGGTCAATCTTTCACTCCTCAAGAAGGAAAGACGATGGATTCGAAGACTGATGCTGAAACGAGAACTGAAATGACCAAGGAGCAAACTGAGTAAGCAACTGAGTAAGGATAATTATGGAGTTTATGAATCAGGTGATGGGTAGAAGAATGATAACTAGTAGGTGTTATTAGTAGAAAGCTTGGCCAAATATCGTGATTGTTCTCTTCCAGAGATGTTGGTGGTTCATCAAAGGGAAAAGTGAAGGGAAAGCCGATTATGGATGAGAAATCAAAGACGGAAGATGTACCAAGGGAACAAACTAAGTATAGAGTAAAGTATTGCCCTCTAATTAATATTAAATAAATTAAGATCGGCTTCATCGAATCGTAAGACAAAAGAGCCATCGAGAGAAGTTCAAACGTACACTGATGTTAGCTCGAAGAAGTAAGTGAAATGGAATGAGAGAGATGAATGAATTGATTCTTCTTAGGAGTGGAAAGGACTCGAACAAAGACTCGGCCAAATCAGTCACTCAAAGAGGAAAAAGATGAAGAGGAGGAGAATAACCACAATTAGAGTATCAAAAATGTAACCAACTAGATAAACGATAGAAAGACTGAACTTTGTTTATACACAATATGAGATTCGAAATGTTTGTGAGAAGTAAATCTTTATTATTCAGTTTATTCAATTATGCATCAGAGTTGGCATATTTTGTTGGTCCATATCATTTTGATGAGTGTTACTATCGGATGATTGGATAACATCTTCAACCAATCGAGTGGGTATAGAAACAACACGACAGATTGGGCAACGATGATATCCTTTACGTCTGTGCACAGTCATTTGCTGTTCACATGCCATACAAATAAGATGGCCACATCTATGAAATACAGAACGGAAGAAAGGAGATTCATCTAAGCAGATAGCACACTTTCGAGATCCACAATCGTACTCGAAGAGAGGACGGAATTTGCTTGATTTCTTACAGGTCGGACACTTTTCTATTCCATTCACACAATCTCGACAGAAAGCGGTAGCACATGTCACAGCATTCTGCCCCGACAGAGAAGGGGGAGCACTTTACATACGCACTCGCTCACTTTGCATGAACCGAACTGCAAGGCCTGGGCGGGGGGGACCGCTCTCCCCGCTCTTTGATTTGAATCGAGCGGGAAATTGTAGTTCTTTCGTGTTGGGATTTTGGCGCGAAATTTGCATCCATTGTTCACCCTTATCTGGAGAGAACAATGGGGGTCAGAACGCTGTGATGTGATATGTGAAAATGATCGAAGTTTTGGCGAATGATCGAAGTTTTGGCGATTCAGAATTGCAGATGAGACACTTTCGACTGAACTTCAGACCGAAAGCCGCACTGTAAAAGAACATGTATTTTCATGTGAACAAGATTATCAAAATATTAAAATAAAAAAAAATGTATCTATAACCTTCTCGCTGCAGCATTTTTTAACACACCGATGAACCAGAGTTGAAAATGGAAGTCTTTATATATATTCGACCGTCGTAGTACATATTTTTAATCTCTTCGTAAGTGGGAGGTCCGGGATAATATTCAACAATCGGTGCAGTGATATTGAAATTCATCTTTGTATCGTTGTATGCTAGAATAATAGCAAATCAGATACGAAATCGAAACTGAAAAAATACATTAATGGAAGAATAACAGCCAGTGACTGAATCCTCCTTCTAGCAAGGTTTTATGAATGAAAGATGAGATTATGTAGGTAGCTTGTATCTTAATTTCATAAACTTAAGAGACCTTCTCCATAAAAATTCAGCATGTACCGGACATCCTCCAGGATTTTTGAGTCAGACCTCCATATTGCGGTCACAGGAGAGGGTCGACCCCTTGTTTACAAAACTACAGTACTTAGCCCCTCTAGCCTCCTACGCGCGCCGCCACGCACGCGCGAATGTCGGATTTTGGCCAAAAACGTGATATTCATATCTCGGCAACCGTACAAGCTAGACAAGAAATTTCTTTTGTGTTATGTTAGTGACCTCTCCAGCACCATTGAACCATTGAACACCAGCACCATTGAAGACAAATAAACATTTCATTTCAATTCGATTTTTTGAAGATTTATTTCGATTTTTCGGCTTTTTGGTGCCTCAGAATCGTTTGTCCGGGATCTCACATAGCAAATATTATAGCCCTCACGATCCTGTAATAGACCCACCACAAATTTCGGAGATCGAGATTTTCACGAGTGCTGAAAAATGAGATTGAACGATGTCGAGTGCAATTATCGAACATTCGAATTCTTTCAATTGGCTCTCTATTGCCTTTATTTCACTTTCAAAATTCTCAGAGTACTGTATCCACAGTATTTGGAGCGTTTACAGAATTTTACAGATTGATTCAGGGCGGATTTCTTCAAACCTGCGAATTGCTTCAAAAATGATTTTCGCGAATGCATGTTTTCTAATTATTCGTGTACTAGCATACGTTTGCCCGGGATTTCACCTAGTATATATTTTGACTATCACCCGTCTGCGTAACACCAGCAACAAATAAAGACCATCCAGCTTTTCACGAGTGCCCAAAAGTTCATCTGAAGGACTCAGAGTTCATCACAGAAATACTGTTTTGTTGCTTACTGGCTATCCCGTATGTGATTTCTGAAAAATACCACTCAAAATAAATTGATACACTATCAGGCGTATACTCATCGTCAAGGTTTTACAAAATTAAAAAAAATTCCATGAGAATGGGCATATCGAAATATTTGAATTTAGGATGTGTAATACATGTTACACTGACCCAAGAATGCAGCAGCACCAGAATTAGTCCAATTGGACTACCTTTTATTCTGGACATATTGGACCATGACCCGGGGTTCATGGTCGAGATTCACTTTTGATGCATGAACCCCGGGTCATGGGTCAAAAAAGTCATGGTGGCGAATTCGACTCATATGGCGATGAGTATACGCCTGATAGTGTATCAATTTATTTTGAGTGGTATTTTTCAGAAATCACATACGGGATAGCCAGTAAGCAACAAAACAGTATTTCTGTGATGAACTCTGAGTCCTTCAGATGAACTTTTGGGCACTCGTGAAAAGCTGGATGGTCTTTATTTGTTGCTGGTGTTACGCAGACGGGTGATAGTCAAAATATATACTAGGTGAAATCCCGGGCAAACGTATGCTAGTACACGAATAATTAGAAAACATGCATTCGCGAAAATCATTTTTGAAGCAATTCGCAGGTTTGAAGAAATCCGCCCTGAATCAATCTGTAAAATTCTGTAAACGCTCCAAATACTGTGGATACAGTACTCTGAGAATTTTGAAAGTGAAATAAAGGCAATAGAGAGCCAATTGAAAGAATTCGAATGTTCGATAATTGCACTCGACATCGTTCAATCTCATTTTTCAGCACTCGTGAAAATCTCGATCTCCGAAATTTGTGGTGGGTCTATTACAGGATCGTGAGGGCTATAATATTTGCTATGTGAGATCCCAGACAAACGATTCTGAGGCACCAAAAAGCCGAAAAATCGAAATAAATCTTCAAAAAATCGAATTGAAATGAAATGTTTATTTGTCTTCAATGGTTTGTTTTTGCAAATAAGAGGTCACTAACATAACACAAAAGAAATTTCTTGTCTAGCTTGTACGGTTGCCGAGATATGAATATCACGTTTTTGGCCAAAATCCGACATTCGCGCGTGCGTGGCGGCGCGCGTAGGAGGCTAGAGGGGCTAAGTACTGTAGTTTTGTAAACAAGGGGTCGACCTTCTCCTGTGACCGCAATATGGAGGTCTGACTCAAAAATCCTGGAGGATGTCCGGAAGAGGGGCGAAATGGTGACTTTTTATGGAGAAGGTCTCTTAAAGAAGGTGTCCCACGAATATCTGGCTAACTGAGTTCTCGATGTGAGGTGGTGGGTCGCTGTTACCCGATAACATTTTCGAAACTCCCAAGTCACCATTTTTCGTTTGAACTGAGTTATGAGCGATTGGCTGCGTTCCAAGTGACCCTGAAACGCAGGCAACGAGCGAGAGAGCGTGCGGAATGAGGAGAGCGCCCCTCTCATTCCTCACTTTGCATAATCGCCAGCGCGGTTCGTGGGACACCTTCTTTAAGAGACTGTCTCCATAAAAATTGACCACTACCCGGACATTTCCGCCAGGACTTTCGATTCAGACCTTCATATTTCTATCATGGATGACTGTCAGTACCCTGTTTACAATGGGCACTATATAGCCGCAACGCGTCACCAACGCGGCGCGTCAGCTGCGCGCGAAATTCAAAAACGCGATTTTCATAACTTTTCAACGATGCAAGTTAGACTCGAAATTATTTTTGCGTTGTGTTATAGTGCTCATATGTGCCAACTTTCAACGGAAAAGTTCGGCCAAAGTCCAGTGGAAAGTCGATTCTTCAATTTCAAAAAGAAGTTTTTGGCCTATCTCACCCCATTTTTGGAAGGGGGGAGAGGTCCCACATAGTACATATTGTAGCTCCCTTGTGTGCAGATATGTTGGACCACAATTGACAGAAATCGATTTTACTCCTCGTAGGAAAAGTGTAAGATGAACCCTGAAAACACTCATTTCTCGGAAATCGAATATTCCGCAGCTGCATAATTTATGTATCAATCGAAAGTGCTAGCACCCTAAGGAACTTATTTGAACATATTCGGGTATTTGAGGCCTTTGGAATTTTTTAAAAATTCGACATCGGATTCTAGAACCATGACCCCCGGGTCATGGCCTCAAAGTTGCGGAGCATGCATGACCCCCGGGTCATGGTCAAAAATTTGATTTTGGTCGGAGCGAATTGAAACATTTCATTGCGGTATTTCGTGTTAGAGTAGCACCTGGAGTACCATAGTATACATTTGGTTGCTTTTCGTAACCAAGCGAAACTCACCGCGTTGCGGCTATATAGTGCCCATTGTAAACAGGGTACTGACAGTCATCCATGATAGCAATATGAAGGTCTGAATCGAAAGTCCTGGCGGAAATGTCCGGAAGAAAGTGAAAATGATAAATTTTTACGGAGACAGTCTCTTAATCAGATTAGCATTCCAGGGGGCATTATTGAATTTGAGAAATGCCAGTGGCAAAATTCTGGAACCTATTCTGGATGAACAATTATCACGTGTTTCCTCCCACAATCGTCAAAAATGTAACAATCAGAATAAGAAATCGAAAGATCGTGCACTTTGTTTATCACAAGATATTCAGAAGAGACTGAAGAATGACTAAATTCATTAGACAACATCTTGATTTCTCAAACCCATCAACTGCTAGATAATTGTATCCTCTGTGAATATCTCCTAATATTCTACCATCTTCCTTCTTCACTTCATCTTTCCATGGGAATTTCTCCATTGTGTCTCTCCTTCCCTAGGTATTCTGATGTCTCCTCTGACCAATAGAGATCAAAGCGTGAGAAGATAGGATATGATACATCCTCACTCCTCCTCCTTATTTTCCCTCGTGGCTCATTGACTTTCGCCATTGGTCAACATCTACTATCTCCCCTCTTATACTCCCATGGATACTACTGGTGCTGTCCTTGAGATCACTTTTGCTACAGTAGCCACTCTACTGGCTACTGTGCTCGCTGCATTTCTCGTTGCGAGAGCTCTTCCGAGACTTCCAAAGTGAACAAAATTATTCAATTTGTAAGGAATCTCTCAAATTCAGAGCTCTCCTTCTGGTAATTGCATTGAGTATGATTCTTTCCTCCTCCTGTACCGTCAGTCATGTAACCATCTCTTCCTTCATCAATTCGAATGGTACGATTGTTCCAAGAGGTCGAGTAACCTTCTCGAATCATTAATCCATTCGTCTATTTCAGCCACGATTCTCAATGTGAGAATAGCTCAGGCAATCGGGATTCAATCGAAGACAATTGCTCTTCTTCTGTTATTGATTGAGAGACTATCCTTCATTATCTTGCCTACTTTTCGTGAAAATGTTATTCTTCGATCAGTTTTTCTCTCTATTGCAATCGTTGCATTCATTGTAAGTTTCAATCCGTAAATTCTGAAAGTGGAGATAATTTTCAGGTCGGAATTGCTGTTCTTCTGGCTGTTTCCATGATTAGCTGTGCGTTTTTCTGCCCATGGTTTCTCATACAAATTTATGTTCAGGGAATTTATTAACTACTCTAAACAAGATAATGATGGTCCCGCAACTGGCTGTTCTTCCGGCAAGTTGCTATTGGTTTTATAGGAAACTCGAATAATCATCGACTTTCTAGCTATGCGTGTTCGGTCAAATAGCCAGCAGAAAATTATACAAATCGACATTCGCAATCGCTTCGTTGAATCTTCGATATGAGGTAGCTAAAGATAGAAGAGAATTTTCTCATGTCCTTTTCATTGGCTTTGAAATGAACCTGATCATAGAAGGAAAATAATATCCGTAGTCTACGAATTGTAAGAGGACTTGTGACTTCAGAGAATCACATGCACTTCGAAAACATTACGTCTGCCGTTCTTGGATAGAGGAAGGGGTATAATAATGTCTAATAGAACGTATTGAAGCTCCCTTGACAGAAAAGCAAACCTCTAATTCTAAATGGTTGCCTCTCTAAATTTCTCTCCTTTGTGTGGCTCTTTTTTGCCAGAAATCACTCTTTCGCCCAAAACCGCGTCATCATACCATCAGCTGTAACACTCGATTGCTTCCCTATTACAACCTGATTACTTTGAATAGCTGATTAGTTTCCGTTCAAACAATGCATTGACAAAGGATCATTACTGACCTCGTAACGTTTGTAGTAATCTTCCGATGAAAAACGAATTCAGGTGTCAGAAACAATTGAATTGACTCGTGTCATCTTCCCAATCTGCGCTGTCGATTCCATTTTCTCAATTGTTGCAATAATCTTCAGTTTTCTGATGAATGGGAGGACAATCGATTACAAAACGTATACTCCGATAGCCAGATGGGTTTGTTTATTCGATCTTCGATGAATCTCTCCATTCTCTCATTTAGATCTCAACTATTCAATCTCTCTGTGCAACTCTTCTCATTCTTGGACGTCATCGGTTATTCAGAAGGAGAATAAGAGAGATTTTAGGATTGAAGGGACTCGAAAAGTCAAGGAAAATGAAACCGATGGATAAGCACAATGTTAGTTCTTTTTCAACAACTACTAAATATCATGAGCATCTGCTCAGGAATCGGATAAGTATTTCGAAATGTTCCGTACCCAATGGTAGACAAGAAGAGACTTCCAAGAATGGGAATTCGTCACTCTTCATCACATCGAGATTTTTCTCGTGTATTATTCACGTCTTCTAAAGAATGAGACACACAAACAAAAAACATTTTCTTGCCCAAACAAATTGCGTGATTTCGTTGACAATTAAAAATCTTTGCAAAATTTTGCGTCCGATAAATTTGAAATAATGAATAATGAAGCCGAAACCCTCAAATGCTATTATTTTTTACTATAGGATAACTTGTTACCCTCCACTTGAGTAAGTGATCAGGAATCAGAATGGGAACCACTTGTGATAAGGTGTAGTGGATATCCCCCTTCTTCTTGTCTCTCCAAGTGTAATGAATACCTTCCTCAACATCGACATCTTCCTGTATGATCACACTGATCACTATCACTTCCCGTTGACGTCGTCGTCTTCTCACCTCCCGTCTCTCCTCGCCTTCGCCCTCCTCTCCCTCTCTCTCCCTCTCCCTCTCCCCTCCTCGAAACCATCTCGAATCTATTTGTGTTAGCTCAGAAACGAGAAGAGAGATTGAATACGTCATTGATTAGAAGAAGAAGAAGAGAAGACTGAGAGAGGCAATTGATCATTCAGCCACCTCAAGAGAAGAGAACCTTCTCAAGAAGTTCCCCTTCTCAAACTCCATCCATCAATCTCAATTCCCCTTATTTTCCGGTAGAGTAAATGCGAGCTGAGCAGAGTCATCAAAAGTTACGAAAGGGCCGAGATGTCGAAAGGGATAAGGAAAAGTGCTTTGAAGTGAGGTGATTCACTTGCAAGAAATGAATGGGATTGACTAATCAACTCTAATTCGTTCCAAAAGACGAGAGAATGGAGACAATTTCGAGAAAGTTCCTTCTCACTTCATGATTTGTCTTTGAGATAATCATAGGGAATCCCTCTGCAAATTCTTCTGCAAGAAGTTCACCTTCCACGTTTTCTTCCAATCTCCATTCTTTCGCTTTGACCATTTCCTATATTCTAGTTCTTCGTCATTGAATGAACTCAAGACAAATCGTTCTCTTTCAATCATTCAAGTGGAAAGAATCTCAGAAAAGTAAAGAGAAGAAATGGAAACAAGCAGAGAAGACGAATGCTTTTCACTCTGGTGTGCGTACCCAACTTGGATCCAAGCAAAAATCCAAGTTGCGTCCAGGCCTGGGGGCAACTTGGATTTTTGCTTGGATCCAACTTGGATTCCTGCTTGGCAACTTGGATTCCTGCTTCAACTTGGATTCCTGCCAACTTGGAAACGGGGTTACGGTATCCCTCTTTTTTATTGATTGATATTTGCATGAGATACAGTAACCTCATACAGTAACCAAAGGCCCCGCATGGTCAGACCATGTGAGGCTGGTCACATCCAAAATACGGCCCTACTGGGGACCGTAGACAGTTAATCGCACTCGTGCCCTAAGGCAGTCAGAACAATGCTGAAAAATGGGACCTTATAGGCAGAGTGCGTGCTAGACTCGACGGATAGGAATCCAAGTTGGAATTCTACTTGGATCCAAGTTGGATTCTCGAGGCTTGGATCCAAGTTGGAATTCTACTTGGATCCAACTTGGAAACCCCATTTTACTTGGATCCAAGTTGGGTACGCACACCAGAGCAATGACTCATTCGGGAAAAGTACGAGAACATCACGTAATTATTTATCGTCATCGGCTCTTTTTCTCTTTTCGATCATCGGTATTAATATCTTTTCACCGAGATCTAAGACATAAATACGGAATATAACGAAGTGATACTAAAGCTAACTTATCCCTGTTCTAGTAATAATCTGGTATAAATCTGTACATGAAATACACGTAATGAATGAGTGTTAGTTACATATACACAATACAACATAAACTATCGAATGGGAATAAATTGTTCCCATCCTTGGAATAAATCTCTTTCTCTTGAAGGGGCGAATGGTCCATCGTCTTCTACTTCTCCGTACTCATCGAAATTACCCGTATCTCCTTCATGATAAAGAGTTGGTACGATTGGAGGCTGGAATATAATCAGTTATCGATCAGTTCCCACTCTGGGAATACCGTACCTGACATCTCTGCATGTCTCTCCATGAAATCTTCTCGAACCATCTATGTTCCATCACATCAAGAGCTCCTCCCTTCAGACAACCAAGTCGTTCACTCTTCTCATTCTCCAGGAGCCTCTTCACTAGATCTCTGTAGTTGGGGATGATGACATTGAATGACGGATTGGGACGACTTACTTGGCGAGCAGATTGAAATTACGAGGGAACTTGAGTCGATGTTGAACGATCGATTCGTAGATTTCATCTGAATTAGAGCATTGATCTCCCATTGGAGTGACAGTGTTTCTCACTTGTATTATTTCCTCTGAATGGTGGTCTTCCTGCCAGCATCTCATAGATGAGAATGCCTAATGCCCACCAATCGACTCCCTTGTTGTGTCCTTTGTGATTGAGTGATTCCGGAGCGAGATACTCGGGTGTTCCACAGAGTGTGTAGGTGCTGAAAGTTGTCCATTTAATGTATGAACAGACTGATGTTTGTGGTTTTCCCCGAAACTAAACCTATCAACGTCTCACGCTACACCTAGAAGAATCAAGGTGCTGAAAGTGACAAGAGTGACGTCATTCACTCCCTCTCAATCATCTTTTCCCTTCATCATCTTAGTTCCGGCAATTTCACTTTGTTGTGATCCCTCTAGAATCTCCGACACCCTCACTGTCACTTCCATTCTTCTCTTGACGTAGCAAGAGAGAGATGAGCAAGAATCAGAGTTCTTCAATCCCACTCAAGACTTCGCAAGAGCCTCTTCATTTCACACACTCTCTCGATGGTTAGAGAGATGAGAGAGCATGTGAAATAAGGAGAATCACTTCTTGCAAAGTCATCCATACTCATCCCCTCACTTACAGTCCTTTCAACTCCTTTGCGAATCCGAAATCGGCCATTTTGATGTGTCCTTCCCTCGTGAGCATCAAATTCTCCGGTTTCAGATCTCGATATACCTTCAAAATTGTTGATCACTGCGGGTTCTCAAAGAGAGAAGAGATTCCAATCGACCATGTGGTTGACTTCTTTTCTCTTTGCCAGATGAGAAAGAATTGACGCCTAGCTATTTACTGGAAGATGAAGGAGGGGCAACTTCTTTCCTTCCCCTCTCTATCCCCTTCGGAATGAGTACTCTCTGACCAGGTGACTGAAGAGTTGCAGAGAAATGAACAAGATTGGATTTCTCCCCCTTTGCTTCCGTCATCAGAAGGATCAGAAAGCAACGGAACTGAGAAGGATCTCTTGAACCTATTCCCCTCCCTTCGACCCCATGAACATTCCATTCCCTCCCTCACAACTGCCAATTGGATCAACGATCAAAGGGGATGATCCCTCTCGATTTCTATTCTAATTCTAAATCGGGTGTTCATTCCACCTTCTCTTTCATTTCATTTCCTGTTCGGCCGAACGACCGAAAGTGGTTCACTTTTGTACGCTGATTGATCACGGAAGTAATTGAGAACTGTGATAGGGAGGGGAACGGGGAAAGGAAAGGGAGGAGGGAGGGAACGGAAGGAGGAGGTTAACTTCCCCATCTACCGTCTTTGATCCTCTAATTTCAACCTTTTCATGTAGTAAGTCGGAAAAACATGACTTTTCATGTAGTGGAAAAACACGACGAAGTTCGACAACATACAATGTTCTTGGAGTGGATGTATTGAAGGGCCAACACGATCTCTGCTGCATAAAATCGAGCCATTCCATTTGAAAATACTCGAGAAGCACTGAAATTCAGACATCAGAAGGGAATCATTTCAGTATGCTTACCGTAGATACGAAAACAATTCTCCTCCAGGAACGAACTCCATAACCATGTACAGATTCCGATCGTCAGCAGCAGTCGCACGTCTGAATTTGGGAATTTATTAGTTATTTAATTAAATAAATCAAGTAAGCCCCGTAGATTTGCAGCAGTGCCCTACCATTCCCATCCTTCTCCAATTTCCTTGTCTTTTCTCCTCCATTTCACCCCTTCCTTCGGCCATTTCGCAGTACTCTAATGCAAATGTGTCTGGCCCCTTCTCCCTTCCATCCAAATGGAAGACGACTTCTCCACTTCCAAATTACTCTTCCATTTTCTTCCGTTCAAAGAAGGACCAGAGAAGGTTTCTCATGGAAGGGATTGGAGGGCGGAAGGCTTTCTCTTCTTTCTCAAGGGTGCATTCCATCATTCGCAAGACTCCCCTTCATCATTCGCCCCCTTTTCGTATAGCAAGAGGAGGAGGCTATTTCTGTCTCTTGGTCTTTACCAAACAACTGATGATGATCAGTAGTGATAGAGTGCAATGGAAGATGATGAGAAGGGTGAGATCAAAGTCCCCTTCCCTCCTCCCTCTATCTCTCCTGAGTCGAGAAGAAAGACTAGCTAGCAGATCAGACAGCTGTGATTCTTTCCGGTCACTAGACGCCCACCCAAATGGATCATTCATTGAAAGTGTCGAGACTCGCTTTATCTACCCTTGATGAGATTGGAATGACTCACAATTGAACAATGAAGGGATGATCCAATTGCATCAACACTCGCTTCTCATTGTGCACGTGGTCGACTTGTCTGGTCGCCACGACCTGAGATTGATTTATTTGCCAAGGATGCCTCAGGTTTAGGGCTACCTAAGTACCTAAGGAGTACTAAGGGTACCTTGTGAATGTTCATAATCTTGAGTGCATAGTGATTGCCCGATTGATGATGTTTGCACAATTCGACCCGTCCGAACGTCCCCGTTCCTGCAATGGACAATTAATTTTTGGTACTTTTTTGGCCCAGTCTTTTCCCGCAGAGCATCCCCTGCCTATCATTCCCTACTGCACCGCGCAATCAGAGCGATTTCTGCGTGAGCCAAAATCGAAGAAGTTCCCATCATTCATCGGAAGATCTTCTCAATATCTTCGGCAAGTTCAAACAAGAGTATCGCCGATGAGTTTTCTGTGTGTGCAAAACTCTCGAGAACTCGCTCTTCTCTTCTGCAAACCCTTCACTTCAACCACCGTCATCGATAATAAAGAGGGAAAGAGTAGAGACCGTTCGTTCCTTTCTAATCCCTCCAAGTACTCTGATTGTCCAACAGCTCGTTTCAAATTCCCACTGGGGAGCCATCCAGTCTACACCCTCTCTTTCAGAGTACTCCCACCCTCAAAAGTGCCTTCCCCCTTTCTTTCCCCTTCACTCCCCCACCAGCTTAAATGCCTCCTTTATCCTTATTTTGACGCGGATTAATCTCCGAATCGGAAATGTTTTTGGGTCCGAAGATCTCGAGTAATTGTGGATTTCCGACTGGTGGGAGAATATATCTGAGGAGCGATGGATGGGAGAGAGATCTCCCTTCTCTCAACAGGTGGAAGGAGGGAGAGATGGATTCATCCGTATGGACCCATCCTTCTCCCTTCCCCCTTCTCACTAAATGGTCTTGCGAGGGTGGGAGCAATTAGTCTATACAGTACGTCAACAAAACGGTCCCCATGCAGCTGCAGTGGAATAAAGTGATTACTGAAGGGAGTGAAGGGAGGAAGGAACGTGGAATGGGGAAGAGGAATCCTATTCGTTCTTCGATTCCCCTGCGTGCTTTCACTCATGAAACTGCTCAAATTGCAACTAGAGGGAGAAAGAGTGACAGATTTCTCTCTTCTTCTTCTTTTCTCTCTTGGTCAACTGCTTTCTATCCCAATCATCCAAACAAGCAGAAACAACCACTGCAGAGAGTGTAAAACTGACTACGTTGTATCGGTCTACGAAGCCCAGCCCAGGATGGGACTTCCAGAGAGAAAAGGAAAAGACGAGAAGATTGCTCCAAAATGTTATTATCACAGAGAGAAATGTCCCCGCTAGATCAGTGCTCTCAACCAGTCTCTCCCTTCCTTCCAATCCCATCGTCGAACACACGCTTATTTCCTTCTGCAAGACTCCGTCCTCTTCTCAATTTCATTATCGGTCCCTCCGCACGTTCAGTCGAAATTCGATTACGCGGCAGAGTTTCTCCCTTTTGGGGAGGATACGAACTGGTTCCGACCGCCCCTTCTCAATCTCAGAGGAAAATAACGTCTACGACTTCATAAGATCACCTGGGATGATTTCGAAATCAAATAGGCGAGGGGGGCAGACCTGATTCTAAAGTCAACGAGTTTAGACTTATTTCCCTCTGAGATCTTTCCCCATCTATGAGGACAAAGGATGAGGGGCACAATGGGTAAACTGATGATTGTTGAGTGATTGGAGTGTGGATGAGGGAAGAGCCCACGCAACAGCTGAGCGATTTCTAGTCTCTTTTTACACAGGCGAGACCTGCTTGTTGTCCTATTGAGAGATCAAGCAGAAGCACTTATTTACCCTTTACCCACTCTTAGCCTTGATTGAGATGAGCAGATCAACAGAAGAATGGACTATGGAACGGAGAGGATTACGTCAATAGAAGAGAAGATAAGAGGATGAGAGATCAAGAACGATAATCAGATGATGATGATGATTACCTATTGTGCAGATACTCTCCAGATTCGAAATGCTAACGTCCTTATCGATCACGACTTCTGGAAGTTCTTCAACGATCTTCGCTGGAGGACTCTGAAAGGAATACGGTAGATCAATCGATTGATACGGTAGTTCGATAGGACGAACCTCCTCTCTATCATCAGAGTCAAAGTCATCGCTGATGTCTGCAGAAGAGGATTTTCCGTCCCTGAATTGTCATGATGATCAATCAATCGATAATCACTGCCTACCGTATTCTCCTGCCAGCATTGTTATTAGGATCATATGTGAATGAGACTGAGCATTCTTCTGATGTAGTGGAGGATTCCATGCGAGATCCTGACTGAAAATGAAGAAGAGATTGAAATGAATGAGAGGATAAGTCAACAATGAAGATTCATGAGAAAGCAGCACACAGATTAGCTACTATTTCCCCATTTGGAATGAATGAGAGGAGGGAACAAGTTGGTAAAAGGGAAAGGAATGGTCTTGATTGGGTGATAGTTCAGACGAGTTTTCGGACGAAGAACAGAGGAAGAAACACGTGGGGAGAGAGACTAAGAAGGAACAAGTGAACGATACATCACAAAACAATTACTGAATGGGGAAGTGAAAAGGAGGAAAGGGGAGGAGAGATGCACCCATCAACCTTAGCCTCGAAGATGGTTCGGAAGAAGGGAGAGATGGATGGAGGTGATGGGGGCGGGGCTAAGGGAAGGGAGGAGAGAAGGAGGAGGGGAGACACAATGAGATAAGTGAAGGGATGGCTAAAGAAGTATCACTCTCAAGAGTACAATTGTGTAACTGTTCTAGAGAGAGAGAGAGAGAGGGAAGGTTATGATCAGATCATTTGAACTATTTGAGCACAATAGCCAACACTGATAGGATTAACAAGGAACCAGACTGGAACATTGCTCTAAATTGAACACTTTTTCGTAGACAAAAAAAAAAGGGAGCTGTCTAGAGTATTGAAATGGAAAGTGAAAAGCAATGTTCTGTTGATGGAGAATTCTCTGAAATCCGATAGATTTCCCATTTAGAAGACTCACCGAAGAAATGAGAGAAGTCCACGGGACATTCATGAAAGACAACGGCAGAAACATCGTTCAGAAGGGTGGGAATGAGTCCCCCGCCTCTTCTTTTATAGTCAAAAGTCAATCAGTGAAATGCGATCACTGATCTATCCAGGTATAATGGCATCTTCAATGTGGTTTAATCTGCCCTCGAAGGGTTTGATCGGCTTTCATCGTTCAAAGTTCGATCAATCTGATTATGACTCCATTTGGATTGAATCCATTCTGGTCGTTCTTTGTTCATTCATTCTTCGTTCGAATAGGAACGAAATGTGATAGGGAATGCAAATTCGACCTGTTCTTTGGGTATAATCATCTTCCTACGAAACTGATCTTGACAATGTCCATTCAGAGATGAGAATGATGAATTCATTCATATCTCATGCGGTGTGAGGTCAGCCACATTATGACATGTTTTCCATCATTTCTAATTCGAGCGACGCATGGATCAAATAGCATCACGCGTCCTCTAAGTATTCCCATATGTCCGACTATTTTTTCTCTTCTCGTGAGTCTGAGAAATGGGAGATTTAAGTTCCTCCTTCCCTACAGGAAACCTTCAACCTTCTCCCGATTACCCCCTTCCTTCTCATCTGATATTCACATGAGAAATTAGTGTATCTGACGAAGGAAATGTCGTGAGAATCGGGGGAGGAAACGGGAGGAATTGAAGGGAAGATGATGGGTACATTGACAACACTGATGATGACTCGTTAATGGAATGATGATGCAAGTAATTCCTCCCCTGCAATTCCTTCAATCTCTACCGTTTCGTGAGAGAATAAATTAAATACGACAACATCACTCATATCCGATCGCTGGATGAGGAAATATATCTGCAAAAGCCGACTTTTCATCGAAATTGAAGCGAAATTGATGCAATTTCATAGATTGAAATCAGTTTAGAGTAGATACTCAGAATAGATTACGAGTGATAAGATCAATGGAACTCAAAGGGATCAACGAATTTGTTGTGGGGGTGAAGGAGTAATGAAATAGAGAAGAAGTTGTTGACACGACGCCCTTTGGGTCGTCTCATGAGGGAGGCTAATGGAGACTTGAAGTGAGATAACAAAGAGACGTCACTCAATCAGAGGTCGAGATCAATGAATAAAGAACACTAGTGAGGATGTATCATGATGAATCCATCATTTCGACCAGTGAGATACAGTCCGGTTAGGTCCCCCAGTGAAAACAGCCGTCCCGGGGCGTCCCCGGGCGTCCCCCCGCTTCCCCTCGCCTTCCCACGACTTGGGCGATGAAAAAAGTGCTTTAAATTGTACAAATTCGAACTCTTCGTGTCATTACCAATCGATTAGTGCAAAAACAAAAATAAAAATATTCCGAATTTCAAGTAACGATTATCTGAATAATCAGGTATTTGTTGCGCTCCACCTGGACTTACCGTACATATGAATTGGTACATTTTCGTGAAATGGGTAAACTACGGTATGTCCAGGTGGAGCGCAACAATTACCTGATTATTCAGATATTTGTTTCTTGAAATTCGGAGTATTAATATTTTTGTTTTTTGCACTAATCGATTGGTAATGACACGAAGAGTTCGAATTTGTACAATTTAAAGCACTTTTTCATCGCCCAAGTCGTGGGAAGGCGAGGGGACGCGGGGGGACGCCCGGGGACGCCCCGGGACGGCTGTTTTCACTGGGGGACCTAACCGGACTGTAGCATGCGGAATGAAGATACTTATTCTTCATCCTGCCATCACAGACAATTCAAGTGAATTTGACGATTGAAGAGAAAAAGATTATCAATGATCTGTCTATCATTCATTCAATTCATTCCTTTGTCCAATGATATCTTTGTGTTCTTGTTTGGATGACGAGAATAAAGAAAATCAAAAGAGTAATGATCATGTAACGAGTGGATGATAACACATTATCATCAACAAACAAAGTGTGATCGTTCCATTCGGCAGATGATGGTGGATCATTACAAGAATAGTATTCCCTAGGGATAATGAAAAGCTCACCGGATCATTCCAGAAGTATCGATAGATAGAAGATAACATCTCGAGAGAGAATATATCGGAGAACCCAATGACTTCTTCCTCTCTTCTCTTTCTACTTTACCCGTTCGAGAGGAGGAAATAAATAAGAGAGAGGGGGAGATGGAAGAGATGGAAGGAGTCAGAGGTCGAAGGGAAGAAACACAAGAAGAGATGAATGGAATCACAACGAATGATGAGAAGTTGGTCATTAGAGGAACAATAACAAATGATAAGGAAGAACTGTAGAAAGAACAGTGGGATACGGTGGGTGTTCATTGAGTCCATTCTACCACATCCCTTCCAGACTAAGTGTTTATGCTTCCAGAGATTTACTGGAATAACTCTTTTCTCAAGTAAGTCTAAACTCGATTTGGTAGACGAAAAAGCGAAAGAACTTCAAATTCATCGCAGATTCACTTATCCAAGTGTGTATTGTGAACGATTTGGACGTTTGGTCGTTCATACATCACAATGAGTGGAAGATGAGGGAGGAATGAGGACAGGAGGATGGGAGGATGAGGGGGGAAGGTTGAGGATCGGAGATCATTCGAGTATCCAATGTGATATTTCATTGGCGACCTCGAGGGTGGAAAACGTGCCAACAACATTAATTTCCCAGAACTTCTCCCCAATAAATTTTCAAATATCGTTGGTGAAAATGAGAAAAGAGAAGAGAGGTCATGGGTCGAATGGGAAGAGTGGATTGGAAGAGAGGAGAAGAAGAAGAAGCTTTATTAGTTTCAAGAGGAAAAGAGATTGGAGAGGAAAAGTGGACATTCTCTTTTGAGAACTGTCTACGAATAGAACTGAAGAGTAGGCGGAAAAAAAGAGAAGAAGAAGAAGGAGAAGACTGTAGACGAAAAGGGAAGGAAGATGGATTGTGACATGAACAGAAATAATAACCAGAGATGGAATGTACACGAAAGATACTGATAGGAAGGCCCATTTATAGATGGATTCCTTCCCAATTCGACTTGTTTATCAGTAAAAGATAGAAGAAATCGTGAGAAAGTCCACGTATGTGAATCGGTTCCACTCTAATCCGAGGAACACTTTCTACGTGGACAGACTTCGAAGACTACCAAATATTCTGATGATGCAAACAAATTGAAGATGAGATAATGTGAATGACTCGTGACGGGATAATAATCTTCTTCTTCCGTCCTTCTCTGCCCCTTACGCCCTTTCAAGACGAATATTTAGACAAATGCCCATCTCTCTTCTCTGAATTATCTCGCAATTCTTGGCAGTAATAGGCAAAAGTGCGTCTGAGGAGGACCCTTTCGTGACATTTCACCATAGAACGAGAGAGCCCTTCCGAGAAGATCGGTTCTCATTTGGGAAAGTGAAGAAGTTGTTCGTGTAATCTTCCCACCCACATGAGATTAGAGATGCAATCTCAGAAATGGATTCTAGTCCCAGATCAATAAAAACTGTCTTTAGTAGTCAAAACATGCATACTATCAGTGGAATGGGGGAATGTACTCAATGAAGGATATTCAATGGGCACACCTCATTACACTACAATGTTCCAGTGATAATTCCGTGCTCATAAACTAAAATTTCAAGGAGAGCAAATTTGCTGCGATGTAAACACTCAATTTGCCCTTTTTCCCAGAGATAACAAGACAAAATACGAGGATGTTTTCTTCCCGTCCGCTCTTTAGTCTCGAAACTACTCCGTCTATGTCTTAGTTTCAGTGAGATAAGGTAATCCCTTGAGGAGATGAGAAAAGACTAAGAATAGAAAGAAAAAGCAAGCAAAAGAAATTCGAATCCTCTAGTAAAATATCGCCTGAGCGACTCCCATTTCTCTATCGGGGAGAAGCAAGCTGGATTTGTTCCCATAGATCCGGGGGCTGAGCCTAAATAAGGAAAGGATTTAGTTTCAGTTTCCTTTTTCGGGTTGGACGGAACGCCATTTGAGTGTCTCTTGAGAGAATTGACGTAAACTGAAGAGAAAGGAAGGTACGAGGGAGAGGAATTGGAATGAGTCTGAGGGAAGTGAATCACTTTGGTACTGTATACGTCATTCCGACTGTCTGTTGTGGATTCTATTGGAGTTGATGATGGGAGAAGTGGACGTAGATTGAACCGGATGCGAGAAGTCTTCTTCCACTTCCGTACACCATTTGAGGAAGATATTAGTGGAAGGCATATTGAAATTTTTTGTACCGTTCTATTAGAAACTTGGTATCAGTTAGAATTTTATCTCACACAGACTCATACCTAGAGAGAAGGGAAGCCAGAGGGCAGTAAGGATGTGTTGGATGGAGAAGTGGATTCTCAGCTATCTCATTTTAATAGATGTAGATCGGGTGTGCCCGATAATGGTCATTATAAATATTCAATCTCTCAGCATACTAATTCATTTCGTTTTCAAAGATTCAGTCTTTCTCATCACCTTTTGTATTTTTCTAAACTTTATTACGGCATAATATCTATTCTGAACTGTCTCTTCAGGTAATGGACTATCTTCCATTATTCTTCCAAGACTATACGAACTACAATGCAAGGGATGAAATATTCAATGCGATAGAGAACCTTTCCACAGGATTTGCAGGCGTTGAGGTATTATTATCAATGACTATTGAAGCTAAAAAAAAAAGATAATTCGAAGATCTTTATTGTTACTGAACAGTAAAAAGTAGCAGAACGAGTTTAAGATTTTTTTCAGAGAGTGGATGCAATATGTTTATAAACAAATCAAAATTCAGTTCTCGCAACTCTGCTTCAGTGTATACTGTCATTATCAGCACCCCTCAACGGACAAAGTGAATGAACGAAATATTACGGAGAGAGAATTGATGGTTTGTATTTTTAACTGTATTTAAAAAGCTGTTGAATGCACATATGTTGATGATATTTTTAAAAGTTTTTCAGATAATCAGAACAAAACTCCGTGAAGCTATCGCACGAATTAGAATCGATCTCGATGTTACAAAAGATCTTTTCTATTTTGACAGACCCTCGAAGTACACAGTAACCAGCAAAAAAATTAGGTACGCGATTATGTTTCTTTATTTTTTCTAAATATATTTAAATGATTGTAATTTAATATCATATTTTTGAAGAATGGTGCTCTCTGGAATGACTCTCTTTCGAAGTGAACTATTACCACTATTTCTCAATCTAATCCTTGATAAAGCGGATAAGGTATATATCTAATTTTACGTAATTCATAACACACGAGTGAAACGAGGTCAATTTTTTTGTTTGCTTAAAAAAAGACTCCCACGAACTGCGCGGGCGACTTTGCAAAGTGAAGAATGAGAGGGCGCGCTCTCATCATTTCGCACGCTCTCTCGCTCGTTGCCTGCGTTTCAGAGTCACTTGGAACGCAGCCAACTGGTATATCACAGTGAAAACGAGAATTGAAAACATGGGAGTTTCGAAAATGCTATCAGGTATCCATGAATTTCAGGATTACCTCACAAATGCACCTATCTTCATAAGCCGACACGAAGAAAATCTTAAAACGGACTTATTTCGCTACATACGTGAGGGAAAAGATGTAAGTTTATGCCTACAAAATGAGCATTTAGATATCCGAAACTCCGAACGAAGAAGAGTTTCCGATCTGACACAATGGATCTCCAATCACTTTCCATTTGCCAGAATCAAAGAGAAAAACACTTATCAATTATAAAAATTATAGAGAGGCGATATTGAAGAGAACATAAAGATGACTCCTACAAACCATTTGTGGTGGAATAAAAAGAAGTTCATTGAAATGCGAAACGACGTTGCCGTTGTTTCTGAGAATTCCCTTCATGACTGATGTATCTCAATTATTCCACTGGCCATCATCGCCATCTTATCGGTTAAGTAGAGAATAATCTCTATTATTCCATTAGTTAAATTAGTGAATGTATGTACTCCAAAATGTGATCATTTCGATAAATACTTTATCAGGCTCTTTAAACTTGATAATCAAGCAAACGATTTTATCGCATTATTAGGAATTGATCATTCATCTTCTACATTTACTGTTAGCTTCATGTACTGATGAGTTATTCCCACTGGACTCTGAAAATATGATATTTGCGATTTGACGGATTAATTCAACTGATAAATGACTTACAGCTTCTAATCGTGAATTGGGAAAATCTGGCAATCGAATAAGCAAGTATCGATAGGAAGTAAGCGATTCAACATAGGAGGGAATTCGTAATCGGGCACGATCAACTGATTCATTCGGAATATTTACTCGAATTATCCGTGAAAAAGTTGAAGCAAGGAATAACTGAAACGAAAGAGATGGCCCACTGTACGGCAAAAAATGACCATCCTCATATCGCGTGTGCGAAATGAAGAGACCACATTCAAGAGGCTTTCAAGATACCTTTAATATTTTATCAAAATCATCAGCAGTCAAATTATCGTTTAGTAGAGGATCAAGGGCAATATCTCTGGAAATAACCTTTGAAATAAATCTTCTGGAGATAATAACTGACGTGCATCGACTACGAGACATTTGTTCAATGTGATCGAAAGTCAACAATTTCCTCCATCCTCCCAATTTCTAAATATTTAATTTGCAATGACAGAAAGATTATTAAAGTCTCACCTCACATTGTTCAACTTCAAATGAGGGAACTTTGTTTGACAAAGAAATGAGAAAGTCAGCAGCGATTTGGAAAGGCGTTCCTTTGAAGTAAACAAGAGCATAAGTGAGATGAGGATGCTCCCTTTCCAAGTTAATTCGAGATCCAATCAAATCGGTTACTCTTTCGCTGCAATGATGATTCATTCGACTTTTCTTCAATTCTTCAATCTCACCCAATCTCCATACTATCAAATTCACTGATCCCTATTCGAAATTCATCGAATCTCGCTGATCTCATTACATAGCTCAAGCCATTCACGTTTATTTCGGTCAAAGGCTGGAAAGATCAAAGATCAAATTGACCACGCTAATAATATTCACCATATTTACATGGAAGCCATCGAAGAGAGTTAGAGCAAATCCGCTGGATAGAGAATCCCAGAAATCCTTATCTATTTTCCTCTTGAGTTCGATGTGAAACTGCCAGAGTTCTTTTGAAATATAAAAACATGCACAAATCATACGTTGTCCATTGATAGAATCTCCCATTCCTTGTGTAGAAAGCACGATATGATGAATCCTGAATAGATACGTTTGATAAATGATGAGAAGATTTTATGTTTATCAGAGAGCACCTACACTGAGCAAAGAAACTTTATTCTCCCATTTCTCAGTCTCTAGTCTTTGATCGGAGGCAGACGAAACAGGACAGACGAATAGAAATTTAGGGATGTTAATTAGGAGTGTCAGGGTGAAGAATCCGTATCTTTTTTTCTTTTTTTTTGATCGGCCCTCCATTCCTCGTGCTCTCTCATCGGCCCGAGTGACGAGAGAGCATGTACAATGACGAGACGGATTCTTCGCCCTGACAGCCCTAATGAAAATGGGAAATGAGAACTACTTTCTAACTGACCATTGGATGTCTTCACTGTCTTATCATTGTATCCTCCGTGTAAATTAAATCGCATTTTAGCTTTTCCATCCTTCTAAAAAGAAGACCATTTATACAAATAGCAGTGCAAACTAACCATTATCAGCGCGCATTGTTCAATTTTCTTTGGCAGCATATTCACTGTCGCATCTACTAAAGAACTCATCGTTCTGCATGTGCTACTGAAAGAATATCATTGCTATGAAAATAACATTCACTGACTCGAGATATGATTGATTCACAGTTACTGTTCTATTTCTTGCTATTTTTATGAACAGACCTTAATCTTTCGATATCCCGAGATGTCAAATACGAGCAAACAAATGGCATTCCTTCCAAAGGAATGAAGCGATCGGTGAAGGGTTTGCCCTCTTCATTCAACATTCTTCAATGGATAGGAGAGGGTATTTCTATGGAATTCAGTAGAGAAATTGATAAGAAACGAGGATAATTGCAACGTATAGCCCAGTATGTTCGGGAGGAAAAAGGGAGTGAATGAAGAAAGGGGCAATCGAAAGAGAATGGACGCAAGAAAGGCAGGCGGCTGGCAGGAAATTCGTTTTTTGTTTGAGTTGGGTCACATTCATGATTTCATTCTTCAATACTCATTCACCTGTCTCCAATATGAATTCAGAACATCGTAAATATGAAATAATATATTTATCTTTATAATTTCGAAAGAACAATAAAAATGAGTGGACCTTGTCTTCTGATGTGGCGTAGATCAATTGGGGGAATTCATAGAGTAACTCGATCGATAGGAGTATTATTAGTCATTGCTTATTAGTCTTAATATTATTAGTGTTAGTACATCACACAGTTATTATCACAATCACAGCACTAAGTAGATATGATTAATTATTTGCAAATACTATCGGATATAATTATTAAATTATTTCTAAATAGACAAAGAACTATTAATTAGGAGAGTAATAATCGTTAATAAGTTTCTTCGTCAAAATTGGTACAGCGAGGTCAGCTTCCCATCTGGAGAATATCTATTAGATGGAAAGAGGGGAAATGACCTACCGGAGAGCGCCCTTGTGGATTGATAATTGTTCATTGACTGAAGGGAACTGGAAGGGATCTTCAACAAAGAGACCTCTGCAAGAATTGATCTTTGATCTTTAGCCATTCAACTCTCATCAAACCTTCCTAGGAAGAGATCAACTGCATCTTCCAAGAATGGCGTCGACATATTAACCAAGAAGTCAATTGTCTGCAAAAATAGAATAAGCATCATTGGAAAATATCTCGACGAACCTTCTGGGACATTAGTCCAATCTTGGAATCGATAACGAGAGCTTGAGCTTTGATCATGTTTAAGTATCCTTTCACCTGGAAATTGGTTTGAATCAGGCACTAATTAAATATTCTAACTTTATTATTCCTCATCTGCATCGTGAGAACGAAGTCCGTATCAACGGTTATGCGAAGAATCGAACCTGCAATTTGATTTAGAAATCTTTACACCTCAGTGCACTAGCTTTTCTCAATGGAACAAGCATCAAGTGATCGTTCAGAATGAAGAGACGTACTCTTCATTTTGATATATTTCTTGCTCACCCTTTATTCCCGGCAAGGGCGGTTCGGGAAATACTTCGAGTGTTGCATTCATGTACACGAGAGATCGACCTGATTCGAGTAGAACGACGGGAGGAGAGAGGGTTGACGCCTAGAGGGATTATTGATTGATTCCATCCACTGATGAAGCATCCTTACCTGCACTCTGAGTGTCCTATTGGGAAGTGCCTCCTGCAGCTCAGGAAGTACCGTACCCACGCAGAGAACCTCACAACTGGTCCTGAATGAAATTATTGATTACTGTGATCGATATTGGCTCTGTTGGGTGAAATGATAACAGGTCTCTTCTCATCGCCCTCTCAAGAGGGGGACGGGAGAAGAGAATAGGCATCTTGGAAAAGAGCCAACGGATAACTACTGTAATTGGAGGTCCTGAGATTTCGTTGTGGAAGTTTCTGACAGTCATTCCTTTTACTCCTCCTTTAATAAAAAGAACGAACAATAACCCACCTTAGGAAAGGACTCTGTATCGTCGTCTTTAGATGGCCAGCAAAGTGGGCTGCAGCCACAACTGATTGGACTGTATGCTCATCAACGACCATATCAATCATTCGAGTGGATGATGGAAGAGCTTCTGGAAGGGATACCGTCGAGATAGAATACGATATAAGAGAGTTCGAAATACGGGTAATCGTCTTTTCACTTTACGTGCTCTATAAAAGGTTAGAATCAAAATAGAGTGTGAAAGGAATATCATATTATCCGGTTTAATAGCCTACCTAGATCGATATCGGTAATGTTCGCTGTGTCACTCGACTGAACGAATTCATTCTCCCATAGAAGATCTGACTGCATGTGAGCATCGAGACCAAGTGGAGACATATCGATACGATTGAGAGATTGAACGAGAAGAACCTGCGGAAAATGGAGATTAAGATTGTGAAGAACGGAGGACAGTCTTACCTCTGGTTTCCTGCTGATGGTAAGATTCATGGGGAAATTCCTTAGCTGAGCCTGCACCCATGGAAGCCATTGCTGTCGCATCATTACACAGTATTGCTGAAGAGAATGAGGATGGTTATGTCTTTTCAGTAGAGCGAAGGGGTATCAAGACAATTCATAATAACGTCAATTCTAATTGAAATCTCAACTCAATTCGGATCAAAATAGAAGATCTTTCACTCACATGCTCGATTTTCTTCCTAATAGATCTCGTAATGGCATTTCTGAACCAATGAAGAAGATCCGCAGCTACGGAACCCTACAATGAATTGAATGAATACATGAATGAGGAATGCACTGAAACAAAGAAATGGAACGAACCTTCAACTGCACTCGAAGATCTCTAATCAACGCGACGCAATCGACCATTTCCATTTCATTATTCTCATCGAACTGAAAGTGATCTTTGATCTCCGAGGCTGCTTGAAATCACTAACCGTCAATCCAATCTCAGAAATCAGCCCCGTCATCTGGGTTTGAATCTGACCAGCGACAGGGATTCGAACGAGTTTGAAGAGGGACGAATCAACCAGCCATTCAGCGGTGATCTACAGTAGAATATTGAATGGAAAATGTAACTAAGGGATTTAGGCTCTGTTGTAGTTATGGGGGCCTTCAAAAGTTATGGGGGCCCATGAAAATTGTGGGGGCCCAAGAAAATTATGGGGGCCCATCCCGGACAAATATTTTTATGGGGGCCCATCCCGGACAAATATTTTTATGGGGGCCCATCACAGTTATAGGGGCCCATTATCAATTGTAGTTAATTCATTAGAAACAAGTGAGAATCAAATGTTTTCTCCGTGAAACAAATGGAAAATAATTTCAAACTTGAATTTATCGTGTGAATGTCTCATGAGTACTTGTGCTCCATCGTGGCTCAATCAGCCCTCCCGCACCTGTGAATGTGCCTACTCCCTCCACAGATGAACCCCCCTAGCCTTTCTCCGTTTGAATGTTCCAGTCGATTCACAGAATATTGCTCATGACCTGAGTAATGATCAACTAGTAGGTGATTATCTCAACATTGATGACTCTGCTCTAGATGACGATATTGATGCTATTGATGCTAATGATGCACCCATTACCACTACAAAAAACCGCCCGCCCTCCTCGCACTACTATAGCACCCAAAACGACTAAGATTAAAATTACTCGCCCTTCTCGCATTACTGCTGCTTCCACTACCCCTAACAATAAGCCGACTCGAGCTACGAAGAAGCCAAGATTTTGAACGGAGTACATATCGCTGCATTTTTTATCATTGTTTTCGTATCTTTTGGTAGCGCTCAACATCATAAAACATTCGATTCTCACTTGTTTCTGATGAATTAACTACAATTGATAATGGGCCCCTATAACTGTGATGGGCCCCCATAACAATATTGGTCCTGGATGGACCCCCATAATTTTCTTGGGCCCCCACAATTTTCATGGGCCCCTATAAATTTTGAAGGCCCCCATAACTACAACAGAGCCGGGATTTATTACCTGAGCAAAACCCGACAGTGTGTTCATGTACAGTTTTCTCTCGGAGGACGAACGAATTCTGAAATATTCAATTCAATTATTTGTCGATTAGAGTGGAGGGAAACTAAAGAAGAATCTTCGAAATGTTCATTGAAATTCATTGAATGAAGTAAGACAACAATTATACCTGATAAGAGGAGGAACGAATCGATCGATTGTCGAATTGTAGACCATTATTGAACCGGAGGCCCAAGATGAACGGAAGGATTGCTGAACATCCAGATTTTCGAATTTTAGACTTTCGAAGATGGTTTCGCACCTTGAGATCAGGCAATTTCCTTCTGGGCATACTCTGATGAAGCCATTGTCGAGTGAAATTTGCAGCCTCTTGCATTCCCACTTCGTTGATGCGAACGATTACTGAGGAGCATTCCTGGAAGGAAAAGTATTTGCAATGTCAGGATGACTAAATGGTCTCTTCATTCCCTGTACTCTCTCGTCACGTTGATCTTTGAGAGAGTACTAAGCATGATGAGACGCATTATTTGCAGAAAAAGCCGGAGTGAGGATGATTAAGGTTTCCTTTCCGAAGCATTTCTGAGTGACCAACCTACATAGACTACAAATGACAACGTGGAATGATTTTTTTCCAGATAACTGGTGAATAAGAAGAATGAACATACCTGGACCAGCACGGCAGCAATAACTCCGAAGAGGAAATTGGTAGTGACCATCTCCCTTCTCTTCTTCGTTCTCCTCTGATCTCAACTACAGATTCTTTCTCTGGGTGGAGTCAGATTGGTCACGGAGAGTGAAAGAATGCGTGTGAAATGGATACGATTGTTTCAAGAGGGCCGACGATGGTTCCAGAAGGAGAAGAGAAGAGGGAAGGTCAAAGGGGATAAAGGGACTTCGCCCCCCTCTCTATCTCTCTTCCCACTCAAGATGGGAGCAGAAAAGGTAGATGAAGACAAGAGACACAAAACGATGGATAATGAAGAGAGACTAGAGAAGATGGATGGCCTCCTTCTCAGGTGTGGAGTAGAGAGGAGGGAAGACAAAAGGGTGCATGGGTGGAAACAATTCTTCCCCTTCTGAAGGGATGAGCTGAGGCAGAGTTCCACTATGATTTCTGAGACTTTTGTGTGAAGAAGAGGGAGAAGAAAAGGGGTAATTCGGGGATCGAAGCGCATTCAAAATTTGAAGTGGAAGAAAGAGGAGATACACGGAGAGATATGAGATGTTCTTCTGAAGTGATCGAAGATGGAAAGAGAGGAGGGATTGGAATGGGAACTCTTCTCGATGAATGATCGATCAACGATCTAATCGGGGTTCGTGAGAACCTAAATTGGCACTAGATCGGATGAGAACTATTTCGCAATTTGTGCTCAGGCATAACAGTTTTCTTCTACCTCCAAACGTTCTCATCCGACCTAGTGCCCCTGAATGACGAAGAAAACTACGGATCATCGGATTCAGCAACGAATGGCGTTCAGAGAAAATTCAGATACGAATATCGTTCAAAATCGCTTATTATTTGACAACAGCAAACAAATATCTCAGAATTCTAAAAGAGGAATGATGACGAAGCAATCGAGCAAAAAATGATGAACTATGGATAAATGCGAATGATATAATCGTACTTTGTGAGTGACATTGATGGATCGTCAGAAAGAGTCGATTCATCTGAATGAGAATGGAATGGACTAAGCCCTTTCTTCTTATTTGCGTGCTTCTGAATCTCGAATTGTTTCTTATGATCACTCTTCGATCGAATCTCTCCATCTACTCCACTCTCTCATTCCCTCTCATCATCTCCATCTCTTCATCTTCCCTTCTCTCTCTTCTCCTCCTCAGTTTGTTCAAGAAACTCGCCTTTCCCTCAAGGGGATTTTGCCCTTTCGTGTACCCACGTAAAATATATCTATGAGTGATGAGAGAGGGAGGGATATGAAGAGAGGAAAGGGTGAAGCAAGGAATCTGAATGGAAATGAAATACAATACGAATGAAGATCACAGTACAATAGGGAACTCAAGATCAACTGTAGTGGTTGAAAAAGGTGAAGAAGTTACAAGATGTTTGCATGCAGGGAATCAGAACAAGCGCTTCAAAGATCATCGGGTTGTCTTATACATATCTCAGTGATATTGAAAGCGCAATGAGCATGAACACAATGTTTAATGGTGCGAACAGTGTCGACGTCTAGACGAAAATGAGGGAGACGATCTCATTCTCCTCCACTTTCTCCTTTACAGAGTGGTGACAATGAAATGGATCGTATCCCTCATTTTCGTGCAGACGTCGACACTGTTCGCAGCATAATAAAGCAATAAGCAAGATCAATAAATAAATTAGACAAGGAGAAACATCGTCGTCGTCGATCGTCATCTCTCCATTCAAATTGACCTCTTTTCTCTTCCATGCCGTTCTTCTTCTGTTTCTCTTTTCTCTTCACACATTCTCGTCCTGTTTTCATCCGTAACTCGATCCGTCACTCTAGAAGGCCAATTGGAAGAAGAGGGCAAAGGGTAGATAGGTTAGTGTGGTCAATGATCGATATATGAAACTATTCAGAAATTGAATGTACTTCTTATCTCTCATGCTTATTCTCTGATCAGAATGAGCTAAATTATTACACAGCTTGGATAGTTGTAGTTCCTCGTTATCCTCTTACTCCCTATTAGTTTGTACAGGGTGACAGTCGATCATCGAAACGCTAGTCATGTGTTCCCTTGCTTTTTTCATGAATATCAATCGAGTATTTATCAGAATAGATCAAATGGCGATCCAAATGCATGGGTGCCTATACAGAAAACTCATGGAGTAGAAGAGGGGAGGTGTATACAGGAATGGGTTGGATGGAATCGGCTTATGCGGGGTAGAAGAGGGGAAAGGGCATGATACGCAGGCAAGGAAGGAATATCTTCATCAGCTACGCAGCCAATTAATACGCGAGAATGATGTAGCAGGCATGGATAATGCCGGGAATGTATCCGAGAATGGTGAGAAGAATGTTGATAGCGAGATGGTACGTGCATCCTTTCTCGAGGAAGACTCCCAGGGGCTGCAATTCGATGAGAGATGATCAATGAAAAAGCATGGAAATATTTCTATTTTTTGCATTTTTTTCTGCTTAGCTGATATTTGTGAAACAAATAATAATAATAATATTATTATTTCTTACAGGGAGAAGGACAGCGCAGATGAACTTGGGGATGTCAGTGCAGGTAAGAGCCATTGTAGAGATGAGTTGTTCTGAAGATGGAAAAGGATCATTGGAGGGAATACAAGGTGATCAAACGAAGAACAAAAAGGATAAAAGAAATCGATGATGATGATGACACCTTTCCATTGCAAGAACAGGAATAGAGGAAGGAAACAACAAAAACAGTAGGAAACTCGACCAATTCCATCAATCATTTGAGAGTTCTTTGATTGACTTCCCTTCACAACTCAATTTCGCCCCATTCTAAGTGGTAACTCGTAATCGAGAGAGAGAGAGAGAGAGAGAGAGAGAAGGTCACAGATTGGAAGCTACTACTCGAGAAGAGAAAGGGAACCAGTAAGCTTAGTTAGAGATCAAGGAGAAGTTAAAGAGATGAGTAAGTGTCAACTGGCAAACAGAAAGGGAAGGAAATACACATGTTGGGAAGAGACTCGTGAGAGAAGAGAATAGACCATCCATCAGAGAGGGTCGAGGGCAGATTGGATTGATGGAAGAAGAAGGGAGGAATAACGGAGAGGAGGGTACCCAAAGAGAGAGAGAGCCATCAGAGGAATCGATGGCAGAGCAGATTGGATAGAAAGGAAGGAGAAAGGGGATACCACTAGGCACCCTCCCTCGCTACTCGTAAATATCAGTTATGACATCGGGGGAAGTGAATGATGGACATTGATCGAGAAAGGGAATACACCCGTTGTAGTAGTGACCAGGTGTGAATGGAAGGGACCTCCTACTGTTGTTCCCTCCCATCCCTTCATCTCTCTTTAATCCTCCCTACCAGACTGTCCTCTCTTTCTCTAGTAGGACATCCCCTCGTGAGTTAGCAGAATGGCAGAATGTAGACAATAACATCAAAACAAGAGGCGATCTCCGAAAAAAAAATCTCGAAGAATGATATAGGAAAAATTCTAATAAAGGGGTGCCCTAGCTAGAATTGAACGTGGTGTCCTATTCCGGTAACTGAAAGTGGATACAGCAGAGTCCACACTCAGACAAAGTGAATTTCATCTACCAAATGGGGAGGAAATTAAAAGGGAAGGAGAGGACGATTGTTTACTGCTGAATGAGGTCTCATGAGGGATGGAAGGAAGGGAGGGCTGTCTCTCTCGGGATAGAATTATCTCTCGGAGGGTAGAGAAGATGAGAGATAAGGGAGAATGGAGAGAGTGAAGAAATGAGTGAGTATCAGCTACTGAGAAGTTGTCCTAATGCCGGAAATAGAAGATGAGATGTTTAGACGGTGGGAATAGATTGGGAATACGGTTGACATTTGAATACGAGAGATGTATCATAATTGTCAAGAGATCGATGGCATTCCATGTAAAATACGAGAAGAAAATGGGAATCCGTAGAAGGAGAGAATCGATGGAAGCGTGGAATTGTACTTGATAATAAAATTGTACTCCGTCAAGAATAGAGGGGGAGTTTCGTAAGAGATCATGGGAGTGACTCGTGAGGGACTGAATCTATTGCTATGGAGATGAGGAAAGGGAAGAGATCGAAGTAACAACTCTATTCGTGGAGTGACACGAAATGGGATACAAAGATGAAGAGATCAGTTATGAGTCACGAGTTACTAGGGGATTTGGAAGTAGTGAGCCCACGATAGAGTTCAGTTGGATCAGTGCAGATAATAGCTTCAAAGTAGCGTGGGAAAACGAATATGCTCTTTGAACTGTAATTATATTTGAAATGTGAGAAAGTTTTGCATCCTCGACACTCGAATGAAAGTGGAAAGAACACGATGGAAAGTTTCCTCAAACTGGTACACAAATGAGAAGTCAAACAGAAGAGAGGGAGAGAGGGGGTTCACAACGACAGAATGGCCATGCCATCCCTCACTCGAATCCATCCAATGGGCGGAGTCGAGAAAGGGGCGGACCTTATGACTCATCCATAGTAGTTTTTGAATGGAGTAAATGGGCTGAGAAGCTGGTGACTCATTCGAAATGCAAAGACTGCGGTAAATGTAATGGGAAATTGTGAAATGATATTGACGTGAGAAGGGAAATGGGGAGGCTGACCGAATAAGAGAAGAGGAAAGAAGAAAGAGAGAGGGAAGGAGATGTTAGTGGAAAAGATTCTTCTCTATCTTATCTAGTCAGTAGGACAATTTTGAAGGCATCAAATCGCTCACAAGTCAAGATATCATAATACTATAATTCCATGATTTAACTGATTGTAGGATGAATGAATTCAAGGAGTCGTATCATCCTAATGACCTAAATACGGACGTTTCTTCCATTCCTAAGCTCTAGTTTGCTTCTAGACATTTGCTCAAAGATAACGAATTCTGTCGATATTCCCGGTTGCAAAGCACTCGAAAGAAGAAGATCACAAGACAGTCACATTCTCATTCGAAATGAAATGGCATATTGGATATTGAAGGTAGATGGGATTAGATTGGATAGGTAGAAGATAGAGGGGGAAATGAATGAGAATATGGAATGAGTCCCATTCACGAGCAGTCGTTAGAACATCATACATTTTGGATGGGAATGGGTAAAAGTGTCAGTGAATCTATCGAGAGATGAATCGAGGAAGGGAAGAGGAGGGGAAGAGAAGGTACAATGAGAATAAAGTTATCTGTCAAACTGTTCATCCTATCTCAATTTATCTTCAAATTTTCTATTTGTTTTCACTTTTCTCTTCATTCTTTCCTTTCTTATGACTCATATCTTGCATAACTTGTGTTTGAGTGACTTGTTCAGAAAGAATCCATTCTTTCTCCTGATTCATCTCATGCAATTATGTTCTCTTCTCCCATTGCTCAGAAGATGAAAGCCTTTTATTGTGGCTTGATACCACGGTAATTGTTAATACAAATTCACCCTTTCTCCACTCGTATCTCAATTTTGTGTATTGTTTGAACTTGACAAGAATTCTGTAAGGTAAGAGATGCTCTTCATTTAAAAATTCAAAATTAGCGGGTTATCCTTTCCTTTTACATATTTCTGTCAGTTGCCTATCCCCGGGGGGATTGGCGTTCCAAAAATTGGCCCAAGACAGTCGGGTTCAACAGCGACTGCTTGAGCCGAGAGAAGAACAATAGGAGAATGGATGGAATCAGGGATGGTGTCTAAACCATCATAACATGCACATGCGAGGCTATGTACAATGTTGAACCGAAGGTGAGAGCAAAAAATGGAGGCCTTGTAGGCAGGATGTGTGCTAGTCGAGACTGGTTAGTGGCCTGCACAAATCGCGAGTTTCGAATGGGCGGAGTTTGCACAGCTAGAGCTCCGCGCGTCTTTTTCTCAAGACATTTTTTTTTGCGCGTTTGGAGAAGCATTATAAAGGTGGGAAGTGTATGCACAATGGAATGAATGGAAAATAATAAGATCAAAGCTCTCAATGTTGATTGATCTCAATGTCAAATCTTAGTGGACGAAAAAATTCAGCTCGAAGAACGATTCGTCTCAACTGAACTGCATTTCCCATTTCGAGAGTGATCTCTCTTCTCTGACATACAATAAGAGAAATTACAAAATGAAGAAACGTGAATATTGTTCGTGATTCTGCATGGAGTAATAAAAGGTTTCCCTTTTATGAACTTTTGCCAATCCCCTCGGTATCGGCTTAACAAAAACTTGGCCCAGGGCGGTCGGGGTTCAGCCACAACCGGGTGGGTCCGATAGGGGATGGGACGGCTGGCCTTATGGGCCCAAGAGAAGGAATCAGGGATGGACTAAGCCATCTAATGCATGACATAATTGTGAATATGTACACGCTGAACCGATGTCGAGGAAAAAAGGGAGGTCTTGTAGGCGACGCGCATCCTAGTCATCAAGGGTTCATAACAAGCGCAACTCGCGAGTCAAGAAGGGGCGGAGTTTGCGGATATACGAGAGGAGAGACTCGCGTCTTTCTAAAGACTCGTTCTTGTTTCGCGGACTCTTCTCCATATTTTACCCATCCATTTTTCGTAGTGCAACTCCTCACCATCACCCTAGCTCCTCCACATTTAGAGCGGTTCTTTCCTGGGCCAAAAACACAACGAATTTCGTTTTCGCGAACAGCTATTGGCCGATTCGAATTAATGCTATATTCTGTCCTTCCATGCTTTGTTTTGTTTTCCTTCTCCTTCATAATAATATATTTTATCTCTTCTATACGCGTTTGGAGAAGCGTCATAAAGGGGGAAAGTGTATGCACAATGGAATGGATGGAAAGGGGGATTGAATGGATGCTACTAGATATCGATTGATGGAATTACGATAACAACCAACTATCGATTAATGGAATGTGAAATATCGATTAATTCAATCATACCGAGTTGTCTATCTCAATTCTCTATACGGGACAGATACACATAACAGTTGGAAAAGGGAAAGGAAGTAAAAAAGTGAAACAGCCATCTTGCATTTTTGATTCATAGAAAAGACGCGAAAAACGAAGCACTTTTATATCTCTATGTGATTCGCACTGATGGGATACTGTAGTAGAGGGAACTACCGTACTCCACTGATGGGATACTGTAGAGGGGACTACCGTACTCCAAAATGTCACAAACATGGAGGGATTATGGGCGAATTAGACTAGAAACGATCAAGACTGAGAGATATCAAAGAAGGAAAATAAGAGAGAAACGACGAATTCACTTCTCAATTAGAGAGAAACAAAGACGATTTGTGTTAACATACAACTATTGGTCGATCTAGCACAGGAATAGACTAGAATCGATTATTGTCCATTCCTACCGTACTCAATCGATAACTAGAATGAGAAGAAGGAGGGAAGGGGATAGTTCTTAATCCTTCTTCATTCTAGTGGTGGTCATTCTGTAGATGATCGAATCCTTTCCGGGGTCCATATTCCAGAGACCGACGGCAATGTAGAGAATGGCCAGAGCGAGAATGATTACCAGACCTGAAATGAGGAGAGATTGAATGGGGGGGGATGCATCGAGAAACGAGATAGAATACTCGATTCGTCTATTATACTTCTATCACGTTAATGGTTCCCTTCTCTGACTTACCGGCAAAGATGGCAAAGATGGCGGGATAATCAGAAGAGGCGAATACGTAGACATTCAACTTCTCTCTCTTATCTTGGATGGGAGGCTTGTTCGACTGAAAAAGAGACCATCATCATTCCAGTTTCACGTCACCTATGGAATCAATGAGTATTTGAAATGGTTGATAATGTCTCGAAATAATGATGAGAAAAAAAGAATTTCGACTGCTTTGTGGAAGAAATTGAGGAAGTACTATTTCACATACTTTTTCATTGCCAAACAGGGTTAAAAATGGTCTGACAATTATAAGCTCAATGCAACGTACGGTATCTCTCTTGCTCCTCGTGTGGGTCTCTTCCCATTGCACCAATTCGACAACGACCGAATCCACTCCATACACTGCACGAGCAGAGGAGGACAGCTGAATAATGAAAATTATTATAACGTCATGATCATCATTAATTAATTATCATTAATTACGTCATGATCATCATTCAAGAACTGTCACAGTAAAAACACTGTCCAAGTGTCCCACCTTTAGTGTCTCAATGTCAGCAAGGATACTACCATTCTATCCAATAATTTTGTCAATAAATAAATAAACATCTCACCTGCTGCAGTACATACTGCACATCGGCAGCAGCCACGGCACCCGACAGTTGCACACGGAAGACAGAAGGGCCGGAGCGCTGACAATATTACAAAATGATTTTTACACTTTTATCACTGTTGTTTAGTTCTTTTC
Organism: Pristionchus arcanus; assembly: GCA_900490705.1. NCBI lineage: Eukaryota > Metazoa > Nematoda > Chromadorea > Rhabditida > Neodiplogasteridae > Pristionchus > Pristionchus arcanus. Next base: position 320,635 of record LS486774.1, on the reverse strand, counting down.
TGATCTCAAAATTCGCTCATTCGTCCATATATTTGCTGTTTCTTTTCTTGAGCTTCCGTGTTTATATTTATATCCATTCCCTACTTCCAATCTGCAATTACAGCACATATCTAATACGTACATCCTTTGAATCCGAAATCCACCTAGTTCATCATTATTTCACTCACAGCAGCAAGCTTCTCAGCCTGATCCTGAATGCTCTTGGCCAATTTGAGTCCATTGACGAGGGCATCAGAATGAGTTCCCTTCGACTTCAACTTGGACGTATCGATCTGAAGAGGTCATTGTTAGATCAAGCAGTTTTTCATTATTGAATACTTCATCGAATATAAATTAACGGCATTTTTGGGTTTCAAAAATAAGTTGTTACCTTCTCGTCCTCGATGGTCTTCTTGAAGGCAGCATCGGATGATCTGATCTGCTTTCCGAAGACGTGGACGACCTCGAAGTTAGCTGCATCGAATTGAGCTCCGATTTGGTCCTGAAATGGAGACCGAGATTGAAAGGGGTATTTCTACAACCCATGAAATTTCGTTCAACCTAGTGATTCAATTTATTTTGTTATGCGCCTTTTTAACCACTCACTTTAGCGAATTAACACCAACCGTATTTCTAAATTCCATGAAACTTCGTACAACCTACTGATCAAACTTATATTTTTGTTGGGAGATTTTTAAACCAGTCACTGAAGCGAATCAACCGTCTTTCTACAACCCATGGAACTTCTATCAAACCTAGTGATAAACTAATTGTTGTTGGTTCTCGATTTTTCAACCATTCACTGAAAGGAATTAACAAACCAACTTTTTTAAAATCATACCTGGACAGTCTTATCCCAATGGGCGACGGGGGTTGACTTGAGGGGAACCTTCGATCCCTCCACTTCAATCTCCTGAGGAGCACCATTCACCTGAATATAATCTCATCAGTTACCGTACTTCAATCTATAATATCTCCCTATCCCTGAATACCGTACCTCAACGGTAACGATGGCTCTTGTGGGAGTGAAGAGGCCGCTCTGCACTGGTTGACCAGCCACAGAGGAGAGACCGAGAAGGGCCGAGTTCAACTGGAATGAAGTCAGTCGGTAATCGATACTAGAGTGTATTACAGTACCTTATCGAGTCCGACGGAGATGGATCCGGTCTCAACAGAGAGGGAGACTGGCTGGAGGAAGGTTACGGTAGATGCCGATGAGAGAACGGCCAATGAAAGGGCCACCAGCACGGATGATACCGCCAGTGTCATCTGAGAAGGAAGGATACGGTAGGAGAGGAACTATTGATCGGAAAGTGAAATACAGATAACCCACGAAGGGCTCGTCACTGACGGAGTATTGACAAAATGATACAGTGCATGAGAATAAACCACTTTATCGAAATGTGCTGACCACTGGCTAGGTCTCGTTCTAAAGCTGATATTGACGAAGAAGAGAAAACAATCAAATGAAAACAACAAGTAATCGATAACAGGAAAATGCTACTTATTCTAGTGGAGATCTCGATACAATATGCACTTGGTCTCATCACGAGAGGAACTACCGTATCCCCTCGTGATCGAGTATCGATCCGTCCATTCATCTACCACATGGCTCGTTGCACTCCCGATAGTTGAGAGTGATCGGCAAACTTGCGGAAGAGATGTCTGAATAGATTATCATAAATTGACAATAGGCTTCTCAAATAATCTAGTCCATTCACGCATATCTAGATTTTTACAAACATCCATTACAGTAATGAGAAAGAGTTCGAGCGCAGACCAATTTGATACCACATGATGAAACGCAAAATATCGTTGTTTAAATTTTTAAAACAGTGGTAACTAGATAGAAAATGAATGAATCAGCTCAAAAAGGGTTTTTAGCGTGTATAAACTTTGATAATGAATGAAATCTGACCTGTTCAATCTATACGGCTTGATCTTTCCTCGTTGTCTTCCCGTGAACATGCACATGTTCAGTACAAGACGGGGATGACTGAAATTACAAATTGAATCGCGTGATAAACCATTTATCGATCATCAATTGCACGATTACCGTACCTGTACTTGGGCATATTGTTCAATTCCTCAGCGGCGGCATCTCTGATTGCCTGAGGGAGTACGGTATTCCACTTGAGAGCCTTCAATCTCATTCTCTGCTCGCCCGTCTCTTGCACACACTCACGACGACTGAAAGAGAGCGATTAAGAGATACATAATCGACCACTGTTCTCGCAAATATTAGCCAAAAAATTGGATGACACATGAAGCGAAAATGTTAAATATGTAGATGGAATTCGTCCAATTTCGCAAGTAATTGTAAATATTGCTTTCCTTCCGATACAATAAATAAGTGTCTTATTAATCTAAATTGTTGTCAAAGCTTGAAAACGTTTCAACTCACTTGACATCTCTCAATTGTCTCCATGTAGCCCAGAATGTCATTCTCTTTCCCTTCTTCCACCATTCTCGTTCCACGTAGAACGGATACTGGTCCAGTCTGAAATTACACTCATTAGTTATAGTTAACCAAATAGCTTATCGAAAGAGCAAAATATAAAGTTACCAAGTTACTAACAATAAGTTACTAAGTACCAAGTTAGTAAGTCCAGCAAGGATTCAACCCGTATAGTCTCCGTTTCACTCACTTCAGTTTGGCGATGGCAGCTGTGCTGTACTTCTCCTTGTGAGCATACGCGATCTCTTCAGGGACGATGACGTCATCTTCGAGGGGAGCTGCCGTCTCAGCCAATGGATCGGCTGCTGCAATAGTTTTGCAATGAATCACGATGGTCAAGTCTCAACTCACATCCTGAAGGAGTGGGCGTGGCTGCAGCAGCTGCAGCTGCAGCATCTGTGGTCGCACTTCTCGTGCTTCCACCCAGCAGCAACTTGCTGCAAGCAGCACGCATGCCGCCCGTGAGAGCACGCAGCATCGAGGGTTTCGACCTGGAGGAGAAATTAGAAGGAGTCAAGGGAAAGTGAGAAGAAGGTAACAGAATCCGCCACAAACGGATAGAGCAAGAACCGAATCATGAAATCGTAAAAGATAAGATACTTTATTATGCCAGCTAGTCGCTTCTCTAATTATGACTGTCACACTATGAACGACTACGATGAAAATTCCAGTGCGAAACAAGGCAGAATGTACGGTTGATAAGGAAGACCTATTGCAATGGAACAGGGTTGAAAAGGCACGTATTGGCTTAAATAACGGTACCGGGGTTAGGAAAGGCGAAATATCACATTTAGGAAGAATTGAGACAGGAAACATATTGATACACGCATCGGAAAAGTGAAAATGGGGTGATGCTTTACTGAATGGTCTAAATACAATGATATTTACTGGCAGCCCTACGCTCTCGACTAAGGTCTATCGATTGGAAAGATAACATACATAATTGGAACAATAGAAACAGCAAAACTCAGTTATTTTGAAAAATGTGAAAAATGACGTCACAAGCAGCATACAGTATGCATATTGAGTTTTGAGTTGGAGTTGGAGCGCACTACGAGTCAGACTCATATCAAAATATTTTTAAAGGCGAATATTTGAGTGCGCTTAAAGACCCCTACTACGCTCTCTCATGTAAATAGTAGCCATTTAAAAAAGGAAAGCTGCATAACTTCGATGAGAAAAGATTCGAACCACGGATAATGGAATAGTCTGACACCAGATTGAGAAGGGAATTCGTAAAGTGAAAAGAATGGAAGAAACACCCGAGATAAAAATGGATATAAGCTTCGAAATTGGAGAATAAAAAAGGAAATTTCTACACGAAGAAAGTAGATGGCTAGACATCCTCATGTCTGGAAGAACGTTGAAGAACCTGCAATTGACTTTCATTATTTTCAACTTTCAAAATATTTGATGAATGAGAGGATTCGTTGTAATGTTGATCGAATGCTATATCAGATGTTGATATTTAATGCTTGACATTACTGTTTAGTTTCACTCACCCATCTTCACAGGCTTGGCTCTATTCACCATGATCTTGATGCATCCAGATAAATCAGCAGATATGATTACATCTCCCAATGGAGGAGTGGCTGCAGCTGCTGCATCAGCTGCCCATGCTGCTGCAGATCCACGATAGGATGCTGCAAAAGGGATTATTCTGGTTAGTCCGAATATGATTATTGAAGAGTTGTATCCCACCTTCATTAGCTCCTCTTCTCTTTGCATTCTCTGCCCTCTGCATCATCGATAGGAATATGGCCGGTTTGGGAGCGAAACAGGCAACACTCACAGGCACTGTATGGGCACGAACCCTTTCCCATTGTGCATTGCGGTCCTGCAACGAATGATTGGTTACGGTATTCATCCCATCGCTACCGTACCTTTCTAACACTGAGTGAAGAGGGAAGATCAGATGTCCTCCAGATATAAACGTATCGATCTTCACTTCCACAGACGATATGCTTCCCATCGGGAGAGAAATGAGCACGGATTTGAGAACGATCGTTCTGTGCACCCTGAAGAGACGAACATCATTATCTTCTCGAATGCTATGCAAATTCATGTATCTACGTATCTAATAGAGTAGTTAGATAGAGAGAATAGAGCTAAGAGCTAATAGAGAATAGAGCACCCTAGTAGTTATATATTGTTTTCATGTACCTAATTCATGTATGTACATAGAATAAGAGGATGAATGGTACCTTGAACTTGCAAGTGAGTGCCTTGTCTCTCACATCGTACATTCGAATCCGTGAATCATTACTGGTCACGAGTAGTTTATCTCCATGAACAGCCAATCCAGTCACTTTGTGACCTCGAGCGTTCTTTCCTCGAGTAGATCGAACATCGACCACAGTGTGGTACTTCAGTTGCTGTAATTACAGAGCTAATAATTCTGAATAGGTATGTGTTTCAACTCACATCAGTCGAGTAGAAATAACACTTTCCATTGTAGGTTCCGACCACAGCGAATTTGCCACTCTTAGCGAAGGAAAGCGCAGTGATGAACTTCACTCCCACTTCATTCCACACTGCCACCTGAAGGGAGAGATTAGAAGTAGTCCAGAAGGAATGAAGATAGTACCTTCTTATCCGGAATATGCCACATTCTCAGTTTTCCATCGAGTGATCCAGAGAGGAAATAACGATCGTCCTTAGGAAGGAATGATACACAAGTGACAAAGTCGACGTGTTGGAAACAGCAGAGGCATTCGGATCTGAAGAAAGTATGATTTTAGCGTTTTCATCCACCAATTTCAAGATTTGTACCTCGATAGATGCCACAACTTCACTGTTCGGTCCATTCCAGAGGATAGGACGAAATAGTTCTTAGACCAGGAAAGATCGAGAACGTCAGCTGTATGGCCCTGTAATGAAGGAAGTGAAGAAATCATTACTAATAGGACTTCACTACCTTGAAGACAGCAAATGGTTTCGTCGCAAATAGTGAAGATTCTCCCTCTTCACTCGATCCTCCTCCATCCAAACTATCCCCTGCGTCTGTAATTACTTTATTGCAAAGTAGAATTTATTCCCCAATCATCACACACTTTTCGCAAATCACTCAACACCCAGGATCATTCGCTCACCAGAAGATGCGGGTTTGTAGCTACTGGCCAGATCGCTCTCCAAATCAGCCATGGTCCGATCGAACCCATCGAAAGATGGAGTTGAAGAGGCAGTACTTCCTCGTTTCTGCTGATATCTGCAGAGGGGTACGGTAAGTCTACTCAGTTCAATCAATAACTCACTTCTCTCTCATATCATTGAAGTACCGTAATGCACTCCTTGCACACCACACTCTAATCATCGTATCGTGTCCTGCCGTGGCCATCAATCTGCAATCGATTTTTGGGACTACCGTACCCGATTGATTTCCTTCCAGGACCATGAATTACCGTACCTTCCACAGATGGAGAACTTGACACACCACACGGCGCCCGTGTGCTCGTTCGTAATCTCCTGCAATCAATCGATAAATTCAGTCTTCAGTACTCTACGGTACCTGAACTACTTTGAGATCAGCAAAGTCGAATGGGCCTTTCTTCGCATTTCGTGGTCGAACAATGGATGCAGTGGAAGTGGAAGCAGCAGATTGACGACCTGCCATCGAAGCAGAATCGGCTATTGAGGGCTCGTTCTCTTCACTCTGAAAATAAAATATTTCAATTCTAGAAATGGCCTGCCATTTCAAACCAAAAGTCGTTCAAAATTCTGTAAAACTCACATCGCTATCGCTCAATTCCGATTCTGCAGCAGCTTTCGATGATGTTGAGGAATTGGAGTGAAGAGCCGATCGAGCACGAGAGAGAACTCCTCTGAAGGATTGGACGATAAATATTTTCCAGAAGAAGATTGAGAAGGTCAGTCAAGACGAAAATTCTTCCTCGTCATTTCGCACATTTTTTCTGTTTCTTTTGCTTTTCCTTACATACTCATTTTCAGACCGGGGAGAGGCCTCGAAAAGGGAATCTCTCGTCCTGATGCTTAACCGTAATTTTGGTTGTATCTCACCTGAACAATCCACTGGCCATTTCCTTCACTGCCGTTCCAGCATGGGATAGGGTAGAACCAGCTATGGAGGTCGAGTCCGTCTCCTCCTCTCCACTGAAGATAAATACCGTAACTGTACTCATAGTGATGATTCTTACCGTATTTCTTCTCTTCCCATTTGTCCATGCCCTTTCATACTCATTCTCCTCTCCACATCTCGAGTTATCGGATCGTAGGAGGTGTCGGGGGAATGCTGAAAATAGGTTATTTGATTTTAGCATAGAACGTACATTGCTAGGGCAGTGGTTATTTTTATTTTGAGAGGTATTTCGATAAATTAATGCGTACTTTATCCTCAATAGCCGCCCATTCATCCAATCTTGATCCAAGTGTTCGATCATGCAATGGAAGCGATCGACTTGATCCAGGAACTCCTCCAAGGGGAGAAAGGGGTGAGAGAGTATCTCGAGAATGAGTATCACGAATCCTCTTCCCTCCTCTTCTCTCTTCATCAGAATCATCTTGAGTGATGTCCAGAGGAGGAGTTCCAGCGTGTTCAGGAGACTCCTTCTTTAATGGAAATGATCAGTTTTCAATCTTTGATGGTATTAAGATTATTTTGACTAACCACAACACTAAGTGCCTCTTTCTTCCTAGATCTCTCTTCTTTTCTCCTTCCATTTTCCTTTTCCTCCTTCCTTCCCTTTCTCTTATCTCCTCTATTCGATGATACAGTGGATGAGGCGGATGAAGAGGGAGAAGAAGAGGAACATGAAGGGATCGCGCCGAGTTGAGAGGGACGCTGTAATTATATTATATTTGTCATATTATTCCTTATTTTTCTATTTTTAAGCAATGTAATGATAATAATTCCTTGCTCACCCTCTTCTCCAGATCATCCTCCACAACAATTGCTCCTTCTCCAATGACACTCGTTGTTAACTGTTGAATCACACGATCTGCCAGGCTGTTTCTCTCCTTGAACAAACAAGTGTAAATTATGAATATTTACAGATGACTTACCTCCTCTTCTCCTTCGAAATTGGGTCCAGCCTGTCCCCTGGTGAGCGAGTTCGATTTGCTCGATGGAGGAGGGAAGGGACCGGTCTGTAATAGTTATTATCTTCTCAATCCTCTTATCACCATCGTCATTGATTGTTGTGCGGTTACATAGATACAGGGACATCATATTTTCAATCCCTGGTCGAGGGACTATCTTCTAACTTTTAACTATCTAACTTCGGCGTTTTAAAATCGTTCTAGATTCCAATCGAATCATGTTCTCAAAAAAAAACTATTTTTATGTTACTCCTCCTTTAATTGTGAAGATTCCAAACAACTCTTCTGCTCCATACCTTTATACTCTTAGCCAGAGTCAATCCTCTATCAAGTGAATTCGTCTTCGTATGACCTCTTCGTCTCTCACTCGACAAAGGTTGAAGAGGATGCACGGAGAGGGGAGGCTTAGTCGATTCTGAAGAGATTGAAATAATTAGGCTAAAGATCAAAGATCAATCTCACCTGATATCGTATTTCCAGATGAATTAGTGCTGCTTTGTAACTGCATTGATTCAGATGAAGCATTGTGCATGGACGTCTTCCTTTCTCTTTCTTCCTTTTCCTTCTCATCCTCTCTTGTACTTTTACTCCTTCCTCTCAATCGTGGAGAAACTTCCTTCGTCGTTGTCGGAGGTGAGATCGGATTGGAGAATGAGGTCGATGGGGATGAGAATTCTTCGTGTCCTGAGGTGGTTGGGGACGCCGCGAGAGTTCGATCGTTCTTCAATCTGCAAATAAGTTATTCACATAATTTTTGATGAATGACTAAATCAAAATAAATTCTTACACGAAAGTCTCCTCAACATCTTCACTCCTGTCCCCATCAACTACTTCGACAGCTTCATTCGTCTTGCCTGAAGTAATTGAATTATTATATATTATATCTCTTATTTTTCTCTCACCATTCACCGCAGTCTTTATCCTCTCAGCCTCCGCTATTCTCGCTAACACTTCAGCAGCTACGGGATCAGGCAGTCGAATGGAGGCGGGACGAGGAGGAAGAGGAGGAGGAAGAGAGGAAGGAGGTAATCGAGGAGGAGGAGGCATTGAAGGAGGAGGAGATGAGGGTGAGGGAGAAAACTGAAATATAATTATATTTATACTTTATTCACCACTCGAACATTTTGAGGTAACGGGTAATGGTTGGTATTTCAGGCGAGCTTTTGGGGATGGGGTTGTGTTGCAGTCCGTGTTACAATTTTGAATGGGAATTAGGGAGAACAAATGATGAATGAACTGTTTATTAGGTAATAAATTTAATAAATAGGTTTACCTGTCCATAATTGCTTCCTTTCGTACTCATTGTATCTGCTGCTCTGACTACGGGACATGAATTTCCTCCTAGAAGGGAATGGTGCCATGAGTGAAGAGAAGTTGAATCACTCGCGAGAGAGATCGAATCAGATCCTTCGCCTGCAAAGAATACTTCTACATTTTATAATTTCAAGCATTTTTTTAAAATTCATTTGGGATCAGAGATCAATGAAAAACCGATGAATAGATAAGGACCAAACACATGCAGAGAAGGAAAGAAAATTGAAGAAGCCGTACTATTGAAGAGTGGGGGTGGTTTTGAAGATTTTCATTTTCAATTTTCAATTTTCGAAAAGCGATTTATAAATCTAATGTAAACTAACAATTATTGGTCGGTGTCCTTCCTCTTGTCGAATGGCCGAATTCATCTCTCAATCTCCTTCGTAAATTAGCCAATCTTTCTTGACGAGCGCTCATTGTTAGATCCTGCATTTTATTATTTTAATATTGCTATTATTTACATTTAACAAATTATTTACGTTTATATTTAAAACGCTGATTCATGTTATCAAATGAGTAATGACTCACTACAGGGACTGCTCCAGGAGTGGCAATCCCGATGGTTTCTGGTCTTCGTGGGGAAATTGGAGGAGGAGGAGGGGGCATCATCGATGGGGTGGAACAATCCAATGGAAGAGGGACTGATGATGATGATGACGTCATCGGGGTTGAATGAGGTGTTGAAGGCGGGAGGAGACGTCGGGAGGGAGAGGGAAGATCCAACTGAGAAAGAAGAAGATTCGAATCGATTGAAGAGAATTGACGAGACAATTGGGAAAAAAAGCATTTCCAGAGGGTAATCAAGAACCAAAAAATTTGAAGAGGGCAATGACCAATAATTTTCTCGAGCATTTTAGAAAAAAATAAATTTCAGCTACTTTGCGCTTAAATTATTTGTGACGTGGCAACTATTGGGAAATTTAGGACATAAATAAAAATTAAATAAATAATAAATATCTATAATTAACCTCCGTGGGTAATCCGGGTAGAAAATCGAGTGCATCTTCGAATTCGTCCTCTTCTTCCGTACTCATCAACTGCCAATGGAAGAATATCGATCATGGGGGAAGACTAGGGAAGGAGAGGTCCCATGACGAAGACTTCCCATTGATACGGTATCGAATCAATCGATAATTGATACGATCGAGAATCATTTTGGGAGTAAAGTGCTCGCTCAATGGAAGAAGGGACAACGGCGGCCAAAGACCGATAAGAGACGGAGAGTAGATGAGAGACAAGAGGAAGATGAGAGAGTAGAGAGAAAGGAGCAGAGTGGAAAGGTTCGGTGGGACACAAAAATGATTCGCGGAACGAAATATTCGAGAATTGGCAAATTTCTCGGGTTAAAATTAGAATAACAGTCGTTTATATAATATCATGAAAATAATTAAATATAATAAGCGGTTCAAACGCTTTCCCAATAATATAACACTCATAAAAGTGGATTCTTTATTCGATGATCACTCTCCTATGTGGTGGTAACTGAGAGATAGGGTAGCAATGATTACCGAATGAATCTTACACTATGAAAGAATAGCTGTAGCTCAATTATGATATAGAAGAGTGCTAGTGTATCGCAAATTAAGGCATACAGTAAAGTAGGATTGATCATGTAAATGGGGGGATCCAACAGTATAAAGGCAACTACTTGCTGATATTGAGATAACTGGCTAAGGCACGCTAATATAAGAGTACTGGTGATATATGGGATAATAATCTGCAAGTATTTTGGCTATAAATGATCTATGATCTACGATCCGTACTACAACAGTAGAAGTCATTGCTATTTCTGAGATTTCGTATCTATCTAATAATATGGGCATGCACTACAGTATCTACAAGAGAAATGGACATGGAAAGGAGAGGGGGAATTATCGATCGACAGATTAGATCAATGGACGATTTAGAGGGAATACTTGGAGATGACCGCATCAGCGAATTCATTCGTTGAACTGTATCTGAAATAGCACGAATTGAAAAATTGTTCCCATTTTTTGAAATAGTGTAATTCTTACCCTCCAAGATCACGAGTACGCACTTTTCCCTCACGAATCACGTCTTCGACAGCCTAAAGTCGAACGAATTAAATGGTAAAATCAATAATGGTATCGTACCTTTCTCAGGGCCTTTCCGTGATCGGCCAGATGAAGATGCTCCAGCATGTTAGCTGCACTGAGAATCATAGCGGCCGGGTTGGCGATACCACTGAAAATATAGACTTCATTTGTATGCGTTTTTTTCAATTCTATTAGTTTCTGTAGATTCTTCAACAATTTTCATCCGTTTCATCCAGAGTCAATCTGAGCTGGGTGAACGAAGGCGAGTGATAACTAACCGTCCCATAGCCTGCTGGAAGGAATGTCTGCTTCCAGGTTCGAAGATGACGAAGTCACGACCGAATGACTTGCCAGTGACGACTCCCGCTCCTCCGACAAGGCTGGAAAGAATTGGAATAATTTTTTATCATCATGAGGCAGCAGCACAATTGTTGCACATAGAAACATCATCTTCATGGGCTTTATCTTGATGAATGAGCAGTAGATAAATTTGAAATTCTGTAGGGCATTGTAAATTTTTGTAAATTTGCTAAAGAAAATGAACAGGTAATAAAAACGTACCCAGCAGCGAGATTGTCGATGATGTTTCCATAGAGATTTGGCATGACCATCACATCGAATTGTTCAGGAGCATTCACCAATTGCATGCAAGTGTTGTCAATGATCATCTGATCGAATTCGATACGGGGATAACGCTTTGCCGTCTGAAAAGGTCTTCATATTGAAGTGATCAGAAAAGGAGTCTTATCGATCCTAATGATTATTTTTTTATGATATAAATATTGTTACCAAGCGGAAAACAGTTCAAATTGTGAACATACATCCTTGCAAACTTGGAGGAAGAGTCCGTCTCCGAGCTTCATGATATTGGCCTTGTGCACGCAGGTAACCTGCAAGAAAAAAGTGTTATTTTTCCATAATCACCCCTCATATTTTTTTGCATTGAATTCAAATGGAAAATAGAACTCAAAATCGACTCACCTTCTTTCTTCCGTGCTTGGTGGCATAATCGAAGGCGAACTTAGCGATGCGAGCACAATTCGGTTCAGTCGTGATCTTCAGACACTCAATCACACCTGAAAGAAAGAGATTATTTTAGGGAAATTAAGGCACTGTGAGAAAATATTGATAAGCTCACGTATGTTTTCATCCTGACACCTCAAAATAGCGATTGAGTGAGAAATGGGGAGATACGTGAAGTTCACGACCTTATCACTCAGGATTCAATCATCTTCGTGAGCAAACATTGACAAATCTCGAGGGGTTTGGACGTGTGATCGAATTCGATTCCAACTTGGAAACCCTTTTCTACTTGGATCAAAGGTAGGGGCGCACACCAGAGAATACGGGAAGAAACTCCTTACCAGGAACGAGTTCATGCTCGAGTGAAGAGTATTCTCCCTCTGTCTGTTCACGAACGATAACGAAGTCAAGAGGCTTCTGATGGCGAGTCTTGATGCCCTCCAAGCTCTGAATGGCGCATATTTCCCACTAGCTTTGCTTCAATTCTCTATGTTCACATCACAACAGTGACTTACACGTATAAATCTGCGCATGCATCTAAAACACACATATTGACATGGATATTAATTAAAGAAGTGGATAAAAGTGATCAAACCTTGATATGGACAACATTGGCGAAGAGATCGAGTTGTCTTCTCAGTTGCATATTCAATCCCTGAGCATCGTGATCGTGTTGACGGACTGCAGACTCTTCGATGGCTCCCTGACGAGTTATTGAATTCAACTTGGTTTTCATTTTGAACGTCTCTCTTCACATTGTTTTTTCCCTTTCCCTCCTCTAATCCATGAGAGAACGTGCAAAGTGGATGCGTTCTTCATTTTGACAATCCCATTCCCAAGTGGTGAAAGGGACACGGCTATTACACCGTGAGTGGACTAGCCAATGGATAATAAATTGTACCTTGAGTGCGACTCCATTGTTTCTTGCAATGGCTGCAATGGCCTCTTCGATCGAGGAAGAACGGGAATAGTGAACCTCCGAGAGGAAAATCTCTGAAATGGATCGATTGCGAACTCTCTTTCTCTTTTCCCGTAAAACCTATGAGTCAGTTTCCGTCCCGTTTCAGGTATAAAAGCATTCGGAATAGGTAACTTTCTGATCCCTTTTTTTGTGTCTAGACCTCTCGATAACTGATTGATCCTCGAGATAAGATGACTGACCTTCGAATTCAATAGGGATGCCGGTGCCTTCAACGATGTCCTTGACACAATAGATGAGCTCGGGACCAACTCCGTCGCCCGGAATCGATGTCACCTGAATGATATGGGCTTCCTTTTCACCCAGAATGACAAAATCATTAGAGCAGGCACAGAATCTCCCTTGAAAGAATAAGTAGTCAATGTGTACCTTGAGCTTAGTGGCCACTTCGACTTTGGGAGATGCAGCGGTTGTTGCAAGGGCACGACTGGCCAACTGAGAGTGGATTAGATGAAGAAAACAGCTAAAGAATCACTCTAGAAAACTCTTCAAAAAATTTTTATAATATAAAACAAAAACAAAAAAAATATTATTATCACGTTACCTGCATAGCAGCTGCCTTCTGGAGTGCCGAGGCACCGGCAATCACATTGCGAGTCAGCATGACTGAAAAATATATTGTTTTTAAGAAAAATCGATAAATAATAGAATAATAGAATAAGTAACAAATATCCAAGTAGACGCGACGCGCGGCCGCGATGGAATTACACCTATGAGATACTGTGGAGTTCAGTGGGACACCATTCACTCTCGTTCAATGTAGTCTGTTTTGTGTGTTCTTTGATACCATGTTTCTTAGAAAGCACAAATTTTGATTTAAAAAAAATATAAAGAGTCATCTCAAAAGAGTTTCTTGCACAACCAATTACGAAATCATTAAAGGAGGACTCTGATTTTTAGCTTAATTTGTTTGGTGTTATGTGTTGAAAAAAAATATTATAAAGTTTTATCGACATCGAATAATAAGTTATTTGTTTGGTGTTATGTGTTGAAAAAAATATTATAAAGTTTTATCGACATCGAATAATAAGTGCATAGTGACGTTGTTCTCTCGGTTTCTTCCGTTGAGATACAATGAGATCATAGTTCCAGAGTGAGGGATAACATAGTGACAAGGGAGTTATCATTGCCATAGATAACAGAGAGGTCCACGACCGGTTCCCCTAAAGAGAAGATCCTGAGTGTTCACTCGTGTGTACTCATCCATATCTGTCGTGTAGAAATTGTCATCTGAAGACAAAGAATATGAAACTAGAACATCAGATAAAGAATGATCCTAAGTATCCCTTGGTAAATTCAGTGCAAAACAAACAAATACTGGTAACTTGTGAGATCTCAATAATTGAGAAGAATACATCTTCATTCAGAAAGAGACATTCTTCATTCAAATTCCTACTCACTTCCTTTCCTCCCCACTCCAACCAAATGCATGAGAGGCAATTTGGCACCGCAAACTCCCGGATGAGATGATCTCACACAGAATCCAACGGAAGTTAGACGACGCCATCCCTGGAAAGATCAAAGATCAACTAGGATAGGGTGGAATGAATTTACCTGATGGATCCTTGTTGCCACTTCGACGTATTCAGTAGTCAGATATGTAGCACCTGAATAAGATCAACGTTCGTTTTTACAGATACTTCGTAGGGCTACGACATTGAATTAGATCAAGCTATCTGTACCTGTACTTTCCTCAAGCACCGAGTAAAGTTCAATGAGTTGTGGGCAGACTTGATAGAGCATCGGTCGTTTCTCCATTATGAATAAAGGCAATATCCGCCCGATCTTCCCTACAATGATCTTTGATCTATCTCAGTCATTTCACAGTTATTATTTCCTCCTTTGAAACTTGATGCAACTTCCTTCTCCTTCCCGATTGATAGGGTGCAAGAGTGCGCTAATCAATTTCCCCTTCCTTTCTAGGGTCAGCATTCCAATCTCTAGTTGATACACGTGATTACATCAAACATTCTTCATGGCAAAAGTAACGACATTTCATAAGCTAATGTGATTACTCATCGTGACTCATTTGTACAATGGAGAAGGAGGAAGATGACCTACTAGATCAAAGGGCCTTACCGTCCGTACGGAATCCATTCTCTTCGTGCAACTTCACATCAACCATATTTGCGTGATAGTAATGTTTCTGTTTCAAGTGATTATACGATCGAGTAACCGTCGCAGTGAACATTCGAGGACGAAGAGTTGGAACGAATTCATTTGTTTTCTGAAAGATTTTTAATTTTTTTTTTAGAATCGTAATGGTACAAATTTTGAAGGAAAAAGCGAAGGCTAAGATACCTCAACATAATCATGATCGTATTCATAATCACTCCCGGTCGGATCAGCTATTTCACCATATTGCGCTTGAAAATGTCGTTGACCAGTGTCTGAATAAGAGAAATCACTAACGATGAATAACTATGAATAGTAGTCTTCAATTTTTAAATAATTACCGAGAGTGTAACCTAAGATGAAAATAGAAGATACATGCACTTTGGATACCTATATAAGCTCACCTGGAACTTGCGTTGAGAGATGGGAGAGATGAAGGAAGACAAAGAGATGGGAGAGACTTATCAAACTCATCGATAGAGAAGAGAGACGAAAAGGGGAAAGCGACCATTCACTCGATTGAGAGAATAGAGGGAAAGAGAGTGAAATGAGTAAGAGAATTGAAGAAAGAAGTAAAAGATTGACGAATATCTGGTGAGAATCTCACGTTTTGGACAAGTTTTGCATGTGTTATTCCGAATACGAGTTCCCTCCAAGATGTAAACCCACCTTCGTACACTGAGTTTATGACTCTCTGTAAGTAAAAGGTCATGCGGAAGTAATTTGCAAGAGAGATAAGATCAACCCAGTAAAGTAGCAAGAAAAAACAAAGTCTTTGTTGAATAAAAAGGCAGAAAAAAAGAGAAAAAAATCACATCAAAATTATTTGAAAGTACTGTAGTATATGATACGGTATATGTGCGATTATCGACATTCTTTTGAAATCATTTCTATAGCAACAATCATTATGTGATTCTCTCGCGTTAAATTTGCTCTTTATGCTATTTTTTAAATTTTTATTTATGTTTTTATTTCTCTACTAGTCGGAGCATAGTGTAAACAATAGTGTTAATTGATTAATATTCAATTAACAATGTTTTGTCTCATGTAATCGTCTTGCTTTACTTTAGTTATCCTACTTGGTTCGTTTCAGTTTGAGAAAAGTGTTGTTACTCTTGCTCCTTTTCATAGCATTAATCAGTTCCGCGCTCTCTTTCAATGCCAGACTGTGTATTTCACGTGATGGCGCGCGTTCTCTTCTCTCTATAGAAGTTTCTTCTCCCTCAATTCTAGTGATCTCTATTAGTCTTCTGTCCATGAGGACGTCATTCGAATGTCGTCCTTCTTCCCATTCCTCACTTCAACTCCTCGTAAAAGGTCAACTTCCACTGATTCAGTCACTGCCGACTCATCAGCCATCGATGTTGACAGGTTTGTTGCATCCCGTCTTGAAATCTCTTGTTTTTCTCTCCGAATTCTATTCTATTCTCGCGCCCTCTGTTGTCTTGTCCACTCAGAACTACTCACCTAATCGATTATCTTATATTCTAGCTTAATTTAATTATTTTGCACTTCAGAATCAGTCTTATTTCACACGATTCGACCATTCCTGACGAAGAGAAGGAAGGAAGCTCTGATCTCTACATGTCTGTTCAGGTATTTCCTTATAAACTTCAATATAATTTAGTTGCCCTGTTTCGAAATGTAGTTGGGTGTGTTTAATCCTTGTATTTACTCAAAAATGGATACGATGTTTAATACAATTACGTAATTCAGGCGAGTCCATCGGGTAGTGGAGAGGAGGAAGAAGAGTCTTATATAACTGCATCAAGTACTAAAAGTTATGGACGATTAGAACGGCGAACGAATGAAAAAGTGAACAGCTTCAACTATTTAAGTAACCATAGTGTAGTATGGTCCGTATCTGATCAAATGACCTTCTCTGGGGTCGATTCAATCTTGATATCTTTACGGAGAACGCACTCCATTTAAGCGATGGTTATCACTTTCTCCTTTACAGAAAATCACGTATAGTCCGACATCTCTTTCGCCCAATGGACCGGCTTGGTTTGATCTTCAGAAGGAAATACTCGCGGATAGAAAGGAACGGGTTACGGTAAGTCGCATCTCAATATTTAGCTCAAAAGTGTCTAATTGAGAGGATCAATAAGTTGCTTGTATATTCAGGGTAAAACAGATGACGAAGATCTATTCGATCTCGCATCTCTCGTGAGTGGAATAAGAGAAGAATTGAGATGGAAACGATCATTGGCGAAAGACGAGAAAATGAGAAATCTCATGGCAGAGGTTAGCATTTCTCACTGTATTAAATCTAAACTTTCCACTGGAATGATCGTTACGCATTCAGTTAATTAGTGAAACGGAATATTTGTAAAGGGTGTCTATAAGATTCATTTTCTTATCAATAGATGAGCATATTTCTTTCGAGTTGGATTCTTCGTACAATCCTCTAGAGGGTCCTTCTTCTACCACAGACTATTCCGATCTGGCTGTTCGATTGAAAAATACTCCGGCTACCCACAGGTCCGCATTTATTTATAAAACTTATTCATTTGCTAATTCACTAGATATGTACAATTGTATTTATTCAACAGCGAAATTCCGGAATTTTTTTTTTAAAGATTGATGCTAATTTCAGTGTGGTCATTCCTTCTCCAATCGCTGGAATCGATCCGATGTCCATTGAGAAACGAACTAAAATTCCTCCGCATGAAGTGAGTCCAATATATTTCTATTACTATTGTTTCGTTGATGCTTGATAGAATTAGGTGGAACTAATTAGCTGAATGTATGAGATAATTTGAGGACTGTTGCAATTATTTTCAAATAAAATTAAATATTCTTCAGATCGCTCAACGAGTTCTTCTCAACGATTATCTAACGAAATTTCCACGTGATCAAGAGACAGAACAATGGATGAAACAAGCCATTGATCTACCTAATATGGTCAGATTATTTTGTCGACTCCTATTTCATTTCAATCATTGAAATATTGAATACCCTTCCTCTTTAGTTGCTCGCTCCTTCGATGTCATCCACTTCATCCTCGTCTCCTTCTTCTTCTTCAACTAATCGATCAATGACTACCGTATCCAATGGATCGAAGGGAATCGATCCACTTCTTGGATTGATCGGAGGACAAATGAGAGTGAAGGATCAATGGATACTCGAAGTTCATCCAAACAAAACGTAAGTTGATAAAAACAAATTACGAATTAATTAGTAATTAGTAATCTTCAATTGCAGACCTCAGAAGATTCTCGAATGTCAAGGCAATCGATGTGCTGATTGTGGTCGAGTTCTAGAAGGAGAATACGCCAAGAGGATACGGTAAGCATAATCATTATCGATTGAAGATACAGATTTTCAAGTCAATCTTATTCAATGGGTTTTCTTTGAAGATACTGTGAATACTACGGTGCTGTTTTCTGTATGTGCTGCTCCTTTTCTGCAAAAGGAGTCATCCCAGCAAGAATTCTCTTTAACTGGAACTTTCGGTAAATATCGATTGCTACCGTAATCTAAGACCTTTTGAACTCTTTGAAAAGGTAATATTCTTGCAGTGAATGTCCTCTGAGTGATCGAGCTGCAGCTTTCCTCTCTCAAGTGTACGAGAAACCAGTAATTCGAATGAGCGAGGTACGGTAATCATATTACGGTATCTGGAAGATCAATCGATTCTCAGGCGTCTCCAGAGATAACGGCGAAGATGCGACCACTCAAGCTGGTTAGTTTTTTTTCTTGACTTTAATTTTTGCTTAGATGAAATTCAATTAATAGTTAAATTTTAGATCGTAGCTCTTCGTCCTCGATTGCGACATGCCTCAACGTATGTGAAATACTGTGCCATGGCTGCAAGAGATATCAAGGGAGGGCTGAGGTAAACACTAGAAGTGATCTGAATTTCCCATTTTCCAATGATCTCTCGGTTCTCTCACCGACGAGAGAGCACTGTGAATTGAGAGAGTCATACATTTGTTCGTAAAAATATTATCTCATGTTCCTATTTAATTATGACTGAATTGCACTGTTCCTTTTTTTCTATGGGTTAGTTTTTCTTTCATACGTTATCGATTAAAATCATTGCAGTCTTCCCGATCTCTACGCTAAATTGGAAAGTCATCTCATTGAAGAGGATGATGTTTTCTCCATTGAAGATTTGAAAGAGTAAGTTTGATCTTTGATCTTTATTTTATGAATCTCTGATCTTCCTTGGTTAATTGAATATAATTTATTTCCTTACAGACTTCGTGCTGGTGATCTCTATACTCGATTGGAAGGGGCATTTGTCGTTGCAAGAGAGCACGTTGAAAAGTGTAGAAGACCAGAGAACGAACTCGTTAGTGTGAGTATTCATTCTCAGTATCTACTTAGTATTCATCGAATGAATATCTAATCTCTCTCTCTTTAGGTGTGTAAGGATCGTGCATTCACTTGCTGGTTGTGCAGTTCAGAATCGGATCTCATCTTTTCCTTCCAATCAGATCGAGCCCAACGATGTAATGGTTGTGGAAGCTTCTCCCATACTAATTGCTATAGAAAGGTACGAGATTGTTTTCTTTAGTTATTTTTAAAGGCATTATTAGGAGTGTTATTCAATGAATTGTACGAATTTTCAGGCGCAGAAAGACAATCGTGGATTCGAACCCGAGTGCGCAAAGTGTAAGAGAATGCAAGAGTCGAGGTTAGCGTCTATTTTTACAACAATAATAGATTAGATACGCGTCTTCTTCAAAACCATTTGGTATTGAAATTCTTCAGGATCCGAAGACGATTCATCTCAACGTACGAGGATTAATTCATTTTTATATATTTATAATAATTCATATTTCTTTTGTTTGCTAAATAATCTCGTTGCTTTACGCAAACTTTCGTTTCTGTCCTCTTGGATTGTCAGTTTTGTACAGCTTTCTTGCTACATTCCTATTATCTTTTTATCCAATTGTGATCTAATAATTTTGTATATTCCTATATCTCTTCCACCCGCGTGTTCACTCTTTCATCAAGCTTGTGAATCCTAGGAGCGTCATTTCAAAACCAATCGATTCCAGTGCCTTCTTTACATTATTGTGATAAATCTTGCGTTCTCATTTTATTTATCCATCCGTGCTTTTCATTTCAAGTGGTCGTGATCCACTATTTGATACCTGAAGTTATTCAATTGAAGGAAAAATATCGAAGCATTAAATCTCAGCATGGACATAAAAATGGAAAAAGACTACTATCTGAATGACGTAAATGGAACGTCTAATCTACTGAGTAAGAAATTGAATATTGAATCTACAAGCACAGAATATAATAATAATAAATTTCCGAAACTTTGAAAATTCAGACCTTCCTTCAACTTCTTCTTCGTCTGTTGTAACTCAACAACTTCTCGCGCCTTCTCCATTTTTCACAGGATCTAATCTTTCTTCCTCAATTCCTCAATCAGATTTTGATATTCTCGCTGCAGCTGCAGAACAGAGAGGTTCATCATTCAATCTTCTCAAATGACTCAATGTAGAGATATCGAATTTTCAACGACAATCTAAAGATACAAAAAACGCTTGAAGAATTTCGAGTTTTTTTTTAACCATTCCATTACATTTGGAAAACAATCCGGACGCTATTTACAACGTATAATAGTTAAATAGACGTTAATGCCTTTGAGCAGAGTTCTTTCTTTATCTACAATCTAAGGCTTGTTAGAAAAAGTTTAGACATGATGACTCAATCTCTCGATATTTCTTACCTCAAAATTTTCAAAGCTCTCACTGAACCGTACATTACAATCTCCATTCAGCGGCTGAAGACTCGGTTCAATCACAGTCATTTCCTCCTTCCTCCTCTCTCGCACCAAATGAACCATGTGCAGTTTGTGGAGACACTTCAGGTTCAGCTACTACAGTACTTTTGAAGAATTACAAAGAGAGACGACTCTTAAAAATCTCACAGCCTCGTAAAATAGAGAGATACTAAAGAATGCAGAAATAGACTAATTTCGATCTCATGGATTGTTGTGGCGAGAACAAAATTTTGAGAACAAAGAATATTTCCGAGAAGAGTCGTCTTCGACAGATTGTAATAATTAAAGGAGGAGTAAGAGAAAAATTGAAGCGCTCATGATGAGAGCGTTATTCTGTTGTTTTCATTAGTCATAACAGATTTCCGAAATCCACAATTTGCATGGAACGCATGTGATCATCTTCTCTCTCAGACGGTCATCACTACGGCGTTCGTTCATGTCGTGGATGCAATGCATTCTTTCGTCGTGCTGTCACTCTTAATCTACAATTCCAATGTAGAAGAGGAGGAAGATGTCCCGTCGATAAAAGTATGTTGTCATTTGGGATGTGTCATGATAGAATTCTGAGAGAAAAATGATAGGGAATGAAGAGTTACATACTATTCAATGAAGAATCATCCTTCTGTCATTGAAGAACTCACCTAAATTGCTTAGAATTTGAATTTTCGGAGGGTTGACCAGTACTTTACCAATTTTAAAATATCCAATGCAAATCTTCTATTTCTGACATCCCTGTTTATAATAAAAATGGGAAGGAATGAACAGTCATCAATAAACTCTTCATTCCTTCAGACGTTCGTTGTGCATGTCGCTCTTGTCGTCTACAGAAGTGCATTTCAGTCGGAATGGATAAACGAGGTTTGAATATTCAGCTTCAGATTTCTGGGAAATAATCACTGAATAACAACACTGGCTTAGCTGTGATATCTCTCAGACGCAAGTGCCTTGATGAACGATATATCAGTACTCAATATACCCAGATATTATCTGGGAATTACTCAATAATTAAAGAATAAATCTCACCCCTTCAATTTGAAGCCGTTCAACCGAAGAAGTCCATAACTGGACTTTCTGAGGGAACAGGAGGAAGTTTCGATGAAGATCACCATCATGTAATGGGAGGAAGTGCAAATGGAGGAGTCGGAGTGGCGGGTAATGATCATTTTATTATAATAGTAACATAAAGACTGTATTCAGGGACATCTCGATGCGAGGATAGTGTGATCAAGACTGAGCCTGTCATAGGGACGTTGGGCAGATCCGCATTCACGCCCATTGGAGCAGGTAGGGAAGGTCAGAAGTAGATTATGAATACTCTTTCGGCCTTTCGAATAATTATCGATTGCCAAATTGATGCCCATATTTTACAGCACTTACAACGGAGTCGTTGATGCCGGCAGTGGTTCCCTCTCCACCAACGGGAGCTGGACTGATTACGAGGTAAGTTGTGTTTAATGTGTTTAATGATCTAAAGTAGTCTCACAATACTCCCTTCAATCATCTCTTAATCTCAGATTAACCTTCGCGTACAAGGAACAATTGACGAAGAGGAGATTGATGTTGTGTAGATCACTGGAAGAAGTTATACTTGGAGAGAATCAGGTATCGAACTGATTTGTCCCATGTGAATTACTCGCTAATTCCAGCTTCAACTTCGTGGTATCGCTTCAGGGCAAGACTTTGTGGATCTCTTCAAAGTTCAGGTTAGTTGGGAATGGATGTAAACTACAGCTGTAAAATTAAAAAAATGGATAGATAATGTACGAATGAAGAACTCTCTTCACTCTAGTCGTTGAGAGGGTACGTGAAAGGAAGAGACAAATTATTCATCATGGCATCTCTAATGAACACACCTCTTCACCACAGTAGACTGATCTACTACTTACTCCATCATTGACAGGTCGTTCTCATGTTCGAATGGGTTGAGTCCCTAGAGGAATTCCGAGCCATCAAAGTCCCGCTCGATAAGGTAAGATCCGTCTCACTCAAATCTGATAAGGAGCATAATCATCATCAGACTCGTCTTCTTCGATGGTTCATTCTGAAATACATGATGCTCGACAATATCTTCCACACGATCAAACTGGGGTGAGAATCACTTTCATCATTACTCGCGAAACATCCCTTGACAATGCTTCGAAGTTCAAGTGATGAATTTTCGAATTTCTATCCTCCATCAGCGAAAAGGACGGTCATCGATTAACCGTGCCCCATTCAGTCTCTTCGATCGAGTCGTTCTCGTGAATAATGTCTGGTTGTCTCCTATCTTTGAACCGTGCGAGCCTGGAGTCAATGAAGTTGATGCGACGTTGAGAGGAAGGTAAGAAGATGTTGGCAGATTAATTAATTGGATGCACTTTCCACTCTCTTTGATCCGAGATCCGATCAAAGATAGATTTGGATGTATATATTAGAGACAGCGCCTTCAGACTGCACGGTCCTCTCACAGTGGATCTACTGGATGAACTCGTGAAACCAATGGCTGCTCTCAAGTTCAGACAGGGAGAGGAAATTGCACTGCGGTAGGTCCAGAATGAAGGGGCGATGATGAAGGAAATATTGCAGTGTGATCTCATTCTTCAATCCGGGAACGAAAGGCCTTTCGGAGGAAACTCAGAAGATACTCAAAGCGGTATGAAAGAGTGGAGGCATGGGGTTACTGTATCGGTGAATTACAGGGATCCGATCGAATAATGACGGAATTGGAGCGATATTATGAAGAGACATGTCCGGGTTCTACTGGAGAAATGAGGTAAGATCCAGAAGCCCATCAAAATTCCTATAATTACTAGATGGTTTTGATGAATCATTTGTTCAGTTCCAGAAATCGTTTGGTTGCTCTACTCCTTCTCATGCCTTCTATCGACAAACATGTAATGGCCCAGAAAGAAACGATGAAATTGATCGAAGGATTTGGAGATACCCATCGATGGGATGAATATATTGGAGATTTATTCAGAGAAGAGATGTGAGGGAAAATGATAGACAGTGCCTACCCTTGTGATTAGATCGAGTGTACAGCTCGAATTGATTTGAGAGGTATCTTGTAGCATGTTATAGACTTGTACAGAATAGCCGTTTGTATAAGAGAGAAACCAAATATATCATATTTTCGTATTGTATTAACCGTTCCGATTCAGATAGAATTCCATCCACTAGGCCATTAATAAGTCGTTCAAATGATTCGTAGTCAGATTAATCACTGCCAGGGAATTCCCTTTTAAAGTCTTCGAGATTCGTATTCAGATTCAGATTCAGCTCGCATTTTCTCATTATATCTCCTCTCTGTGATATCCTTACGCGAAATCAGTGAATAAACAGATATTTGATCGAATTGTTTACTCAAGAACAAAAAAACAATATCATGAGCTAAAGAGTCTACATAGAGACACGAATGTGCAATAAATAACAATAATTAATTTAATCTTCGAGTATGTACTCTGAAACAACATCTATGTGTCCTTCCATTTCAACAAATTGTTTCGCGTTCCACCACAAATGAGTAGGAGGGTACTTCTTACGTCTCTCTTCGTCCTTCCCGAGCTATAATTATCGTGCTCTTTGTATGAAATGTATTTCGAAATGTTTGCTTAGAATCTTCTCCTTTTCAATATTTTTTTTCAATTTACTCACATCCTTTCCTTTATGTATGAAATGAAGAAGCTCCCTTTTTAATTTTTCTTCATGTGCGCATATGAAAAAAGGAGCATTTGACAGATATTCCTGATGAAGAAAAATTTTCATGATATCAGATAGTGGTCAAATTCTCCGAAAACACTTCAAATAATGCAGCATTCGTGCAATATATGTACCTTATCCGATTCATCACTGATAGAATTGAGGAGGATCGGTAGAAGCTCGATTCGGAAGAGTGCCATCCCAGAGAGAACCATTCTATACAAAATCATTTGTGCGATGCATTCATGGACAATTTGGTGATCTCTATGTATGTTGATATCTACGAGTACCTAATTTCTTGGCTGAACATCCTATACATTTTCGGTCGGTCTAAATACATTGGATGATCATTATCATCTATATCGATTCTCATTTTTGTGATTGCTTCAGGGAGATTGTTCGCGATCACCTGAAAAAGAGCATCTGAAAATTATTAGAAACAAAACGGCACCATCAATTCTCTTTGTGCTATATTTGCCTCGTTCAGTTGGTCTGTTGAAGAGTACTGGTAATGATGATAAATGCTGTTAGCCAACTGCTGAAGCTGAAATAAATGGTGTATTGTTAGGTAATGTATGCTACTGAAACTAATCTGTAACAATCCCCCCTCGCCCCATGCACAACGCCCATGTAAAACCAAAAATAGTGATTAGAAAAATCAAGCATACTTTGAAACCACGGAAATTTGAAGAGAGTTCATCAATAGCATTGAATATTTCTTCTCTCGCATTGTAATCGACATAATCTTTGAAGAAATATGGAAGTTGCATAATCTGAAGAAGAGGGAAGGGAGGGTAAATTCAAACGTTATATATTTTTATAATGAATGAAAAATCCAACATGGAGGTTAGAGAATTTGGTAGAGAGTTCTTCAATGACATTCTGAAAAGGAGAGAGCATTCCAAATAAAAGTCTTTATATTTATCGAGATGAATAGTCTGCTCATGAGAAATATAGGAATTCGATTGAGATAGATTCCACTGTACAGAACATGTACAGACAATACCTTCTGGCTCTGCTCTTCCGTCAGATTTCATGAAGAATTCTCATTTTGTATTATAAATCCAAACGAAGCAAACGTAGATCGGTATTCAATCAGCCACTCATTTTCCCGAGAATTCCGTACCAAAAATTTTCAAGATCAGATCCTTTCCGATTCAAGTCAACCAAACTCGTCGTTCATTCTCTGCCGAATTTTAATCATTTATGAAAACATTTGATTGTTTGAAGTGTTTACTGCATAGACACGAGACAATACAAGTTATTACTCCACTTAATTAATCAATATACACAGGTAGATCATAGATCTCATCTGTTTATTAAACGAACAATCGAGTCGAGAAGTTCAAATCAATAACAATGATGCATATACAGTAATCCGCGTATTGAAGGTGTACGGTAGGAAGATGGCGATCGACTTGTGAATCATTTGTAGCATACGGTTTAATAGCGAGGGGGAAGGGATCGATAAGTCATGGGTAGGTCAGAGGTGATTGAAAGATTCTGAGGCAATAGGTCTATACAGTACACTGTGGTATTGATTGGAAAGGGGGCGGGGTATGGGGGTATGATCATTGGGAGAACTGATGTGATCAGACACTAACACACGTTTCACGATCGGGAAAAAGGGGCATGACCATTTTACACCTCGAGTAAAATGGGCGTGGCCAGTGGAAATGATAGATGAGATAACCCGTTTGCTGGCAAGAGGGAGAGCAACGGGATACTATGATTATCGATCGGGATTAAGAGGGGGAACAATAGGCGAGTTCTTAGCTTGATTAGCTTAGCTTAGCTGAATCAAAGGCATAGGGAATGAAAAATGATTAAGACAATCCAATAATAATAATACGAATGTGTGAAACTAAGACTGTGAATGATACAGTATTCCTACGAGTAAAAGAAGTTATTCTCTAAGTGTTTACTAATTGTTCGGCTGAAAGAGAGATGGGCATGGATCTCATTTCTTCAGGGGAAAGACGGCATTCAACTGATGACGAACCACAATCCATCTCTGGTTTGTTACCATTACGATCGACAGCACTGAAAAGGAGATTAGATTCGTAAAATAGTTGTAATCGTCAAACCCTCCTCTTTTTCTCAATAAACGTTATGCAAGAATTAACAAATATGTCTGCTCAACAAAGAACTCGCTCTATTCACTCTAGATGAAAAATCAGATAGCAGTTCAGCAATTCCCATATCATCCCTCCACCCCCTCCTCTTCTCACCTTGGTGTCTCCACTCCACTTCCTCCACTGCTACTACTACTCTCAGTTGATAGAACACTCGTCCAACTCTTTGGTCTCTGTTGACTTCTCGTGTCCTCTCCTCCCAATCGATCCATCCAACGAATTCGTTCCTGTGAGAAGAGATGGATTGAGTATGGATGATGAAAGGTCAAGGAAAGATTGGATAGTGATGATGCACTAGACAAAGTGGCATTTCTCTGTTTTTCGGCCCAGCAAATTCTCACCGAGTATCCATCCCGTTCATTCTTATTCCCTACCCCGTTCACATTCAGAGCGGTCGTATCCCGGTCCAAAAAACAGAGAAATTCCGACAAAGTAACTCAGTTACCTTAGGATCAACGGGTTCGATCGAGTATCCGTCTGCCTTGGATGAATCCCACAATTCGAATCGAGAGGAGGAAGCGAGTTGACGACAATGCTCAGAGAAACCGAGTGATACCATCTGAAGAGAGAAAGAGGAATAACAGCGAGCAACAAACAAAACTTTCGAAACTTTCTTCCGTCATAATTCTAACCCTATCTGTAAACACCATCTTGAGATCAAAATTGGGAAATGCAGTGAATAACTGACGGGAATACACAATTTGTGTTCGTAGTATTCGTGTTGCTCCACCGCAGGAAGAGAGGTACGTTTCTTGCAGAAGATTACGCCTCTGGAAAAGAAAGAAGATTAAGATTGGGATGTCAATAGAGAATTATATGATATCTCCCTTGAGATAGAATAGATTGTTTAGATGAAATAATCAGACGGATGCTTACCCATCGAATAGGAAGATGTGTCGTCGTTGAGCTCTCATTGGACGACGTGCACTCTGAATTATATTATTATCCAAAGAGTTCATAGATAAAAACAATATTTAATCTTATCAGCTAATCACTGTATCAATCAACTCAATCTCACCTTTTTCCTGGAGAAAGTGAATACATCAGCCTCAGTCTGTAGTCGAAGAGTTCCCATCAAACGGAAATCACCCTGTAATCATTCTCATCTTTACCAATTCCCTTCTCACCCCATTTTCTCCCTCACGATCCCTTTTCCTTTTCCCTCGCCCATCTCACGAAAAACTGGCATCTGCATTCGATTGGTCAGTCAGTTCCTTGCATCTGTACACTTTACACCCCATCTCATCTACTCTTTCCTTACACTT
This sequence comes from Pristionchus arcanus, assembly GCA_900490705.1. Lineage (NCBI taxonomy): Eukaryota > Metazoa > Nematoda > Chromadorea > Rhabditida > Neodiplogasteridae > Pristionchus > Pristionchus arcanus. The sequence continues at coordinate 292,828 of LS486774.1, read as the reverse complement.
CTGTCTCGAGTAATAAGTCAGTTCTCGATCGATCCCCTTCGTGCATCTACCGTACTCACGTTGAATCCGGAGATGTGGAGATTGTTGATGGCTGCATTGATCTGGGCGAGCAATTCCAGCATCTGCCGATGCGCTTCCGATACCGATTCACGGGCCTGCAAGTGGTGTGGTGTGATGGGTGGGAAACGTCGTCGTCTAGACCCCTGTCACTTCCCCTCCACACAACCACATGCTTCCCTCTACTCTCGCATGTTGGATGAGAATGAGAGTCTGTCTCGAGAAAGAAAAAGGAGACGGAAAACAGGATGAATCGAGACCATTCCATCGAGAAACGACGAAAGAAAGTCATCTGAGCAATGGCCCCATTCCATATTCCCCCATAAGCCATCCTTCACTTTTTTCAGGTGAAAGAAAGTAGAAGATATGCATACATATCAATAAAAAATAAAGAAAATCTCACCTCTGGTCGACAATGTCTCTCCAATTCCTTTAGTAGCAATTGGTACTTGGTTATTCTCTGGACGGGCTTGAGAAGATATGCAGAAAGAGGAAGAAGATGACCAGCTCTTCGTTGGCATTCGAGAAGAAGAGAAGACGAATCAGAGAGCTGAAGGATAATGGTTTATGATATGAATTGGCAATCGAAGAACGGGTTGAAGACTATATTTCGAATCACTAAAATAAATGGCCCATGGATCAAGTATAACTAATAAATGGAAAATATATTGCAAATAGTTCTCACTTGTTTCCTCAATGCCTCATTCGCTTGCTTGTGCTGGCAGTACTTTCTGTAGTGATCGAAGAACTTGTACCTGCAATAGGATAGGATAGGATGATCAGTGTAGTCATTTTACTCAACCATACAGACCATACCCACTCCCAAAAGATCAAAACAGCATGATGTAGTTCTTACCTATGATTGAGTATGGCTCGGGAGACCATTGCAGGGCAGGATCCAGCTCCCAGCAACTCAGGAAGGACGAAGTTAGAGTGCAGTTCAACGATCTCACGAAGATTTCCTGAGAGATTACAATATTGATTCTAATCACCCAACCTTCCTTACTATTCTTTGATGTTCAAATAACAAAAATAATGTTAAAAATAACAGAAAGGAAGTGGATTCAACTGACATACCGAAAATGAGGTCGCTTCTTCCTCTGAGACTGGGATGAAGTTGTGATTGGATGTCTTGTCTCTCGAGAGGATGCACGTAGTATTCCATTATCGATTCCAACTCAGAGAGATACGAACGCTCCGTTGTCACCTAGAGAAAAACTATCATTATGGACTGATAGAGAAATCACTCTCATAAATTCAAATAAAAGAATTACATATCACTGTGCGCTGCACGTTTCATGGACAAACTTTAGTATAGTGAAAAAAATACAAATATTAGTATAAATTTGAAATACGTACCAACTCCTGAATGACGCATTCTTCCATGGTCGCAGATGATGTTGACGTTGAGGGAGCGACGACGTCCATTATACAGCAAGAGGAGGAAGAGGCCGATCCACCCTCATCACACGTCATATCAGATTCACGCTGAAAAGATATCGATTAGTTGAATACCGTAGTCCAGAAGGTCCCTTTCCCTTCTCTTCCGATCTCACTTTTCACTTCATTTCTTCCCATAAATACGTCGTTTCATCTCTTTCTCTCTCTCATCGAAGCCGTTCCTTCCCCCATTTCAACGTGAGAGTCGAAAAAAGAGAAGAAGATGGGATGGATCGTAGTAATCCAAGAGGGAAGAAGAAGAAGGTCCATAAGGTGGCCACACCCTCATAATGGTGACTGGATCTAGCCATCTCATTCAATCACTTCCAATGGAAGACCCACCTCGATAGAATAGTATAGAACTAAGAGATAGTCATCTTAAGCAATTTCCCCTCTTCTTATGCTTAGAACAATCGTTTCTAGTGAGGGAAAGAGGGTAGATGAGAGAAGAGATAGACAAGGAAAGGAGCAGCTACAACAGCAATCAAGTTGTCTCTATTCAATAGGTGCAATCAAAGAAGGAGTGCCACTGGATAGAACCATATCCAGATTAGATAGAAATGGAGAGACCAGAGGGAATGGACTCAATCTGATAACTACTACAATTAGGTGAGAAAGACTATACTTTGCAAGTCTTTAGAAGGTACTGCCACAATTGAAGAAGTAGAGAGAAGAGAAGACAGGAGACCATGAGGAGGGAGAGGGGGTTCACTTGGGTTCACTAGATAGGAATGAGAATGGTAATCAAGCAGCCAATGGATTGGGTCGGAGGAAAAGGAGAGAGAATCGAGTCAATTAGCCATTTAATGTGATCTCTTCCCCTTGTAATGGATGTAAATTCGTGTAGTGGAACGTACGATTGAACGAAACAAAAGAAGAGGCCGCAAAAAGAAGGGAAAGGGAACGGATTGAGTCCCACAGTGAATTCTCCCCTCAGACACTCCGTCGCCTCATTAACTGCTCACTTTTTCAATCAATCTCAGATGGACCATCAATTCTCTGTGGTCTTTCTCAAGGTTGCCCCTCAGTATCCCTTCCCTTCTAACCTCTCCCACCCATATCAGTTTGCTTTCTATTCTCGAGTAACACATCTCTCTCCCTTCAATCCGTGAGTGCCCCCCCATATCCTTCCCCTCCCCTTCCCTTCCAAAGTGTGGAGTATCCTGCTCTCTTGTCTCTCTATCTGTTTGCTGCTTATCAACTTCTCTGGAATTCCCCCTCGGGATCTGAAGTGGATGAGAGAGGGGAGAGATACAGGTGGATTGATCTACCCCGGGAGGAACACAACTACTATCGATCCCCCCTTCGTTCCCATTCCAATGGTTCTCCATCTCGCTCACTCTCACAATGGAATCTGTAGAAGGAAGCATCATCCCATTCTTCTCTCCCCTTCATGCATTCTCGAGCCACCGAAGTATTTACCCAAATGAAATGGGGCTGAACTGGAGATGACCAGATGTTTACAGTCGAAGAGTCGCTTCCCCTTCTACCCCCTCCCCCTCCCCCTTTCTCTCTCTCTCAACCAATGGAATGTCTCCTACACGTGTTAGGGTGATGAATGACTGTGTGAAGAAGGAAGACGATTACTCCCTCACTTCTCTTCTCCCATTCTCCCCCCTCTCTCTTCCCTTCTCTCTCAGCTGGGTCTAATCCAGATGGTCCATCACTCTATCACACCATTCTACTCACTCAATCAGGCCAACTGCTGATCCATTTCCAAAGTATTTCAATCATGTGTTACTAATCCGCTCGTCGATTCCATTGTACTATCATCTTTCTCACTATCTAAAATGCGTCATCGTCCATTGTACATCTTCTCTCTCTCTCAGACTGATTCATTCCCCTGTATTTGGATAGGATGGAAGAAACATCCTCTCCCCTCTCTCTCTCATTCTACCAGTTACGGACCCGTTCGAATGTATCCATTCTCCCCTCCTCGATCAGACACAAAAAGTGTGAGTGGAGACACACAAAAAGGTGGAAACGAAACGGATTGGCGCCAGTGGAGAAAAAGGGAGAAGGGAATGGGCATTCATCTGGAAAGGAAAGAGAAGGAAGAGGAACCTCGCAGGTCACAAGTCAGTCCATCCCTCGCTCAATCCCCACTCAAAACACATCTGACACAAGGGAATGCCGACAGAGAAGGAACGACCAGAAGGAGAAGCAGAAGGAAAGATCAAGGGAACGAAAGAGGAAAGCAACGAAAATGAGCAATAAACCGTGAGTTGGCCCGGAAACTGAGAGGAGTGCGTAGCGTGTGCTAATCGGAGGGCACACTAACAACTGGACGAGAAGACGATTCATTAGTGAGAAGGACAAATAATAAGGAGGAAATGGATAGGTGACGAGAGAGAGGAGGAATAAGGGGCCATTGGACACTCAACAGGTCATGGGTCAACCACCACGCGCGCGTTCACGCAATCACTGCACCCGTTCAAAACATTACTCGATGTCCTTTGTTTATTTCACTAACAATCGCCGGCCCGAATTGACTAAACTTTATGCTAAAAAATAAAAGACAACCGCCGCAAAGGAAAATGCCACTGCAACATTTAGTCATTGGCTTGTAATGATTACCAATACGCGATAAATCCCTTTAACCTCGGTAGCAACTCCTACCGCGAGTCTCAATAATCCAAGGGAGGGCATCAAGAAACAAATGGGTCTCGGAATGGGTACCAGACGAGTCAAGGTCGATGGTGTAATCATTGAGTGAAAAGCGCGACTGAGACAAGGTTGAACGGGGGGAAGATTCATGAAAAGAAGGAAAAGCGAGGAAAGAAGGGTAGCGATTATGGATGAAGATAGAGAAAGAATGGAAGATGAGGCAAAGACAAGAACGGGATTGGGATAGAAGATCAAACGAAACAACTTGTATCAACTAGAGTAGAGGGAAAAGTGATATCAAGAGAGAACAAACAAATCAAACTTTGACTTACCGTATCCTCAATTGCGATTCCCTCATCGATCGAATCATCATCGAGTACGGTATTCGGATCGATCGGTTCAATTAATGGGGCAGATATTGACTTGAGTAATCGTTTCTTCGGTAGACGAAATGAGAGAAATCGAGGGATGGACCGTTTGAGAGTTGATGCCATGATAGAGATGAGAGAAGAGAGAGAGGAGAGAGAAGGGAGGAGAGGGGAGGGAGGAGGGCGGAGTTACAGATGGGAAGAGGGGTAGAGAGAGAGATCGGAGGACTATTCTGTTCTTATCATGACCTCCAGAGAGAGGCTAATCTGTATGAGTGACCCCAGAGGGGAACGAGATGAGATAAGTGATAGGCTGACTACTGATAGAATCCTCCCTTTTCTTCCCTTTCGGTGTTCTCTCTCTCAATCAAAAGGATGCGCCATGGCATTTCTCAGTCCCGTGTGAAATGTCTCTTCTTCCCCTTCATCTTTCCCCTTTGACCTACCTTCTCTGAGCCAATGGAAGAACAAGTTGATCGTTTCTTGTTGATTTTCTCAGGAGAGACGACCTGAATGGAATGGATGGATGACTTTCCCTTCACAATACGGGAACTATTCTATTCAATGCAAGTTTGCAACCGGAGGACTCGTATCAATGATGATGTTGTAAATGCAAATGAGAGTGGATGGGAGATGGGAGGGGAAGAAGTCGGATGGATGAAAAGAATGAATTGTCTTGGTGATGAGATGTTGTGGTGCTTCGTCCCATTCTCGTTGAGAGAGAGAGGAATGATGATCATTCTTTCCTCTAATGGCCTATCAGTTCTTCCCTCTCTCTCTCTCTCTTTGATCAAGTTGAAGAGAGAGAGAGAATTGGTGCAAACGAGATGACAAACATGAAGAGAAGAAGGCAAGAACTCATCGGAACGACTAGGAATAGAACGGGAGAAGTACGGTAGGAGTACGGTAGGAGGGAGTACGGTAGGTCACTGACCAGGACAGGTTTCGCATCAACAGCCTTCATTAGAGCGTCTCTTCTTGCTACGGAGAGACGTCGGATATCGTCGATTCTCTCGGCTACCTGAAGGAAAATCATCAGATTTAGGAAATAATCGAATAGTTGGGACCTTGAATATGGTAACCCTCACCCGTCCTACAGTGAACTTCATCGTCCTGAAGGGAAATACTACGGTAGAAAGAAGAATACGGTAGAAAGAGAAGAAGTGATCGATGGAAGTGCGAGTTAAGTGATTGGAGTACGGGAGATAGAGAAGGAGAGAGGGAGGGAAGGGAGGGAGGGAGGGGAGGGAGGGAGGAGAGGGAACGGAGAGCATTCGAAACCACAATCAACCATCCTGTCACTACTCATAAGCATCAATGGGAAAGAGAAAGTGAGAAAAGAAGAAGATATTGAAGGAGATCCGAAGAAGGATCAGATGAGGAACTGAGATCATTCCATTCATTCAATTATTTACGCTTTCTCACAGTGATAAAAAGGAAAACTTTTACGATGCTTGATGAGTGAATTTCTCTCTCAAGAGAGCTTTCGATTGGAGTGGAAACAATTCGTAATTGGCTCACTCAAAGAGAAGAACTCTCTCGGATTGATAAACTCTCTCATCAGATTTAATTCAGAAGACGTAATCTTCGAGGATGCGACCGAAAGTGAAGAGGGTTTGTCTACGTAAGCACCCATCGTAAAAAGAGGAAGAGAAGTTATTAGAGTGAAACATCTTCTTCTTACTAGATAAGCTCCAACCCGAGAAACTCAAACAGAATATACGACGCCTCCCTAAGCTCATTCCCCAATATTATGCAGGGCTAAAAGTAACTGACTCAAAGTGTTATGATTACATAGTGATTAAGTAACCTGAGCGAGAAGAGTCGTCGTTTCTGTTGTAGTGAGAAGAATGAGATTGTTGACGGAGGGAGAAGTGGATATAGTGTCCAACTGCAAGGATCGAGCTGATCGAGCCATCTATGTAGGGAATCGAGACATTATCTAATGATTTCATAATCAATCAGTCATTTGTGAGGACATAGTCTTGCTCATTCCTTTCAAAATTGATTAGTTTCGAAAGGAATCAGAAAGGAAAGGTCAATGTCCTTGCTCATTCATGATGATGCATCGTACCTCTAGATTCTGTCCATCCTCAAGGAATGCATCCATTTTCTGTACGAGAGTCGAAGCAGAAAGGGCAGGATTGTCAATGGGAAGAGAAGAGAGAAGATCAACTCCACGACGACACCATGCATTCGCCTGAAGAGGAAGGGTTGTTCATCAGTTTATCCCATCTACGATCATCTAAGCCATTCTTTAATCTCATGAATTGTGTTGTCATAATGAAGAAATCTACAATTTAATCTGCATCCTTTCAGCAAGAGTTTATGCGAAATGATAGTTTTCATCCAGACTGCTCTACTCATTATCCTCAACACTATTCCACTGTACGCCTCTTGTTTGTGTAATCTCTCATCGTGATTGGGTAATCGGATCGTGTTCCCCATTAGAATTCACTCTCCATTCCCCTCTGTTCGGTGCATGGACAATCAGTTCACGTGAGAATACTGATGCCAGAAGGGGAGAAAGGAGGAAGTGAACATGGCCGACCTACTTCAACTTATGTGTTCTACCCCATTTTGTCACTCTGAGGTCTCAGAGGCAAACACAAAATAATAGAAGAAATGGTATAATCGTGATGTTGTCATTCGACCACGACCTTGCAATGTGTTTGTTTGCTTTTGCATGGTTTTCGCAAATTTCTTATAGGACATTGCGTGCTCATTGTCAACTGCGGTAAACCTTTCGGCCCTCTTCCCTCCATTGAGATCCCCTTGCATAATCTATCGCCCTCAGGCTCCAAAACTGCTTCCGGCTGGTAGAAAGAGAGAGGACAGAGAAAGCGAGAGAGAAAGAATAATGAGGAGACTGGAAGATGCTCTTCCGTGGTTTCAAAGGGACCCTAAATGGGCATTGCACGCTATAGGGACTGTCTGTCGGGTACGTTTGAGAGTGAGGGATGACTTGAATGAACTGTTGCACGAAGAGAGAGAGAGGGGGGGGGGTTCTCATGGGGGAAATGGGATAATCTGTCGTGTTTGAACCATGGACGAATCAATTATTCAGTGATTCGAGAGAGAGAATGTCATGTGATACACTCAATGAATGGGGGAACGACGTTTGGGCCGAAGAGGATTCCATTCAGGGATGGACAACAAGAGTTCGAAACATGGTATATCGTCTCTTTATTTCACATGTTCGCTTCCACTGATCGGTGAAGAAAAAGCCAAATGAAGAGTCCATTGCCCGTGTTCGAACAAAACATCCCATTCCACTGATGTGTCTATCTCGAGACAAGACAACTGATCCCTCATCTCTCCCCCTGTCTCATCCAGGGAACGACTCATTGTTACTGAGTAGAAGTAGCCTCAATCTCCCTGTAATCTGATCCCTCAAGGGAAGAAAGGCAGGGAGAGAGAAAGGGAAAGGGGAACCGAGAGAGGAAGGGACGAGGGGATATCATATCTGACTGAACTAAGGTCTGTCTGAAGCTATTGTTGGACTCTTTGGAGAGGTTCCACACGTGCCCATGCGACTGTCAGAATGAAGAGTCTGTCTGTTCATCCCAAGTTTCTATGTTTTCAATTCAAACAAAAAGAAAGAATTCCGCGTGCCACCTTTTCACTAGTGAGAGTGCACTCTCATCAGTGAGATAATAGCAGGAATGGTTGGGTATCTCACCTGACTGATCTGTGAGTGCATTTGGATGCTCAATCGAAGGACTTCTCCTGCAATGGAATCATCTCATCACTTCGCCATAATCCTCTCTCTAACCTCTTCTCTGCAATGCTCCTGCCAATGCATCAGCCATTCGTCCCAATTCATCGCATTTCGGAAGGATCGAGGCTGCCGCTTCGGCTCCTAAACACTTTATTGTATTTTGCAACATTTTTTTTCATTTCTTCAATTCACTTCATACGCTCGCAGGTTTGAAACGCTCGCAGTGAAACAAGAAGGAAAGTGAACAAAAAATGTACTGACCCTCTCCTCCCATCAACGACAAAGTGCTCGTCGTAGCTGACAAATCTCGAGCCTCGTCTACGTCGCACTACAATATTTTTACATAATTTAGATTTATTATTATTATTTCTCACCCTCGCATCCCTTTCGTATTCCTCATGGGCAGCAGCCAATTCCTCTGCTTTCGCCACTCCATCGCCCACCTTCAATTGGGTAATTAATTAGATTAATTAGATTAGTTAGCCAATCTCTTAATTGCTCCTCCTTTAATCACTCCTCTTACCTCTCGATGCTCCTCGAGATAAAGCATGTGACGAGCGAAGGTTGATTGCAACTGAATGGAAATTAATAAATGATACTCGTTGATTCTCGGCATAGCACTGGTGATGACTGATGGCACGAAATGTATCGCCACAAAAAATAATGTCACCGTCAGCAACCCTTCCCCTACTCTCGCACTATATCTACTGAGAAAACACTACAACCAAATGGAGCAACTTTTAGTCCTTGTCTTCCATGAATAAACAATTTCCCTCTTGCAAGAACCCATCTTCATCTATGAATAAACCATCTGAACATCAATGCACTCTAGTCCGCTGAACCACTCATCCGAGTGCAAAATTGCATGAGAAAATATTGAATTTTAGAACACTTTTGAAATGATTACTTTTCGGAACGAGTCCTCAAATTGCCGAAGCTGAAGGCAATTCATTAGTCGTCGTTCGTGCTTGTCCCAGAATGTATCGAATGATCTGAAGAGGATACGGTATTCAGTTATCGATCGATTTATGGAATTCGCAATACGGATACTCTTCTCTTCATTTAGCATAGTCTCTAACTGGTCAGAGAGACGAGAGAGCACGCGAATTGGAGAGACATACGGGGTCGACTCTTCATTTCAAGTACTCCCTCGCCTCTCTAAACGGTGAGAGATCATGCAAAATGAAGAAACGACTACCCGTATTTCGATTTCCTTCTCACCTCTCCGTATCCTCCAATTGCACCAGCATACACTCGATGGCAGTCACGTTGTGAAGACGAGTAGGAGAGAGCTAAAGAAGGATGGAATTAGGAAGAGGGAAATAACCAAGAGAGATACGAAATGGGAATGAATATACTCTTTTTTGACCAGAGAGGACAGGCGCAATTATAACGGTAATTCTTCAAAAGTCCGGAGGAATTTAGGTTATGTCAACGGGAAACATTCTGCACTCTTGCATTACTGTTCCTGTTTTCACACTGTCAGTTCCTCTACGGGTAGTCTCCTTTCACTTATTTAAAGGAGGAGTAAGAGGAAAATTTAAATGATCATGCAGACTGCACTCTTTTGTCGCATTTATTAGCCATTACAGATTTCCGAAATCCCCATTTTGATATTCCTCCTCCTCTCAGAGTCCTCCTTTAATGCTTGAAAATGATACCTGATTAGCGTCAGGTTTCTCCTCCAATTGTCTGACAGATCGAAGAAGGGAAAGTCCCTTTCGAACGGCTATTCGAAAATCCTCCTGAAATTGAGAACGAATTGGTTACAAGACTCCTTGTAATCCCTCCAAAATGATTACAAAATGGATTCACAAATTAGATGGAACGGAAAAGAAGAAGGGGAAAACAAGCTAGTGGAAGAGAGGAAGAACATGGAAAGAAGGGTGAAAATGGGTGAGATCATAAAGTATACAATGGAGACAGGAAAGTGCTCTCGGTAGATCAGAGGAACAAGAGAAGAAAAAGGGGGAGCTTGTACTGAAGGAGAGAGTTCATTGTCAGAGATGGAATGGAGATAATACGAAGGGGAAAGGAGTAGATAGATCTTGAATGGTTATGGGAACGATACAATGGTCTAATCGGATAAGTTGGAACTCGATCATGACTAGTCTCGTCTCTTTTCATAGTGTGAAGTGACCAAAACAGCTGCGACTCAAGGGGAATCCTTCGACTAGGCAGATCAGTGAAATACAACCCCCTCTTCCCTCTGCTTGACGATAGCTTCTCTGACTCTCTCCATTTCCCATGATCTCTCGCTCTCTCTGATTGACGAGAGATCATGGGAAATGGAGAGAGTGAGACGATCCTCAGCCCACGCGCTCGATTCTTCCCGCTTTTTGCCCAGTTCAATCAAGTGATAAACGATGAGATTTGATTGGGTGCGAGAAGGAAGGAAGTGGGTCAACCATTCCACCCCCAGGGAAAGAAATGAAACGAATTGGCTAAGAGTTTCGCGTAATCGCTCAAAAAAGTAATGAGAATGTATCTTTTCTTCAGAGGCTTTTTGGGCTTCGAAAAATTATTTCGAAAGGATTGGAAGGGGGGAGGAATGGATAAAAAGCGGAAGAAAGACGAAGGAATGGAATGAAAAGAGTAGTCAAGCGGAAGAAGTGGAAGAAAGGTGAGCAAATTTGGACTCGCACGCACTTTCCAATCCAGAATCCAGTGAACGGAATAGAAGGGCAACAGAGTAGGGAAGAGATGGAGGGGAGTAAACTAGATGGCAATTCTCTGGCTATGGTTTGTCTCCAATGGAGTTCAATCCCTTTTTTTAGTGAAGATTAGTTCGGGTCAAAGAGAAGTTCCGACTAGACCGAATGGAAGTCTACTGCAGATACTAACGAGTGGAATTGAGTTGAGTAAAAGAGATAGAGAGTCTTCCATCGGATGTGTTGACTTCCAAGAGTGATCTACTATCGTTTAGTGATAGAGAGACGAAGATTCGAAGGGGAAGGGAAGGGGTGAAACTGACCCCTTCTTCTTCTCTCTCTCGACGAACCACTAAAGAGACTGTAGACAAGAAGAAGAAAGAAGAGGGTTGAGCACACTTGAAAATGGGAGGAGAAAGAAGAAGATGGGCAGAATAATCTCATCGAGTTTAGGTATCGAAAAGTTATTTGCGCCTTTTGATAAGGAGAGTATCGCTGAGTAATGAAGATTCTTGCTCAGAATCGAAAGGGGGAGAGTATGCAGAAAAATGAAGAAAAAGCAGCAGCGGAGATAAGCGAAACCGTTGAGTGGAATGAAGAGAAAGAGAGAAGGAATCAAAGAGAGTGCAGACTGACCAATACTCAAGAATGAAGAGTGAAGAGGAAATGAAGAGAGAGATGAATATGAAGAGTTACACATGAAAGATAGAGAAGAAGAGACACAACAAAAGAGAGCCACGAGGATTTGTAGTGGCTGATGAAGAGAAGGAGGAGGAGGGAGGCTTGGAATGAATATACGAGAAGAGAAGGAATGGAAGATTCAATGCAAAAAGAGATAGAAACATGGAGAGTAACAGGTGGTTGAGTGGGAGAGAGTGAAGGAATGATTGGAAGAGAAGATGAAGAAAGAATGGAAGATGGATGGAAGGATCAAGTCATTGAGAGATCACGCAAAACAGAAGGTGGTGAGAGGAGAGAAGGGAGGTCGATGGAGAGAAGAGGAAGAGTTCCTTATTGTCTTCTCTCACTTTCACACGAATGGGACAAAGGATCAAGAGAGAGAAGGGAAGAATGGATCAAGAGAAGAGATCAGAAGACGTCATCTACCTTGATCGCATCCTTCTCAATCGCTTGCATTTCCAGAATCCGCGAGGTCGTTTCAACGTCGTTTGGCATCTAGAATCACCCCAAGTGCCATTTCCTCCACTTCAAAAGGGAAAGCAAATAGCCCTTCTGACCCACCTCAGTTTCCTTTAGGCACCGACCGAATTCATTGAGTGATTGGGCGATCACTGAGGCAGAAGATTTCATTCGTTCAATGTCCTACAAATAGCACCATTGAACTGAGTGGGAACAGGTGTCTTCTGAGTGAAGAGTAGACTAGTCGTCGTTTCGTGAAACCTTCACTCATCACTCTTAGAATAAACCTATCAAAGACTGAAACCGGATGCATGACCCCTTAGCAAATATTACAGACAAATTAGTGAATCGGTCCCAATTTTTTTACTGTACAACCACTGTTCCTTTTTCAGTATCATTCAGTTATTATCATTATAAAGAGAACTAACCATTCTATGCTGGACCCACTCCAAATGATTGTACTTGATCAATCCCCCGAGATCTACAGTAATCCACGCTGGTCGCAAGTACCGTCGCAGATCGGCTACTGTATCGCACAGGATCACCTGGAATAGTCAGTTTGCGATCGGGGGTGAAGATGGAATACCGTACCTTGAAATTGCAGCCTTCGTTGATGGATCGATATCCGACCTCGAGTGCTCGTTGTAGAACTCCCTCGGGTTTGACTATCAGTGCTGCACGGACTGTGCCAGGGAAGAACGACTGGAAAGATTACAGTAGCAATATTAGCTGGGGATACGGTATATGATACTGTATCGACTAGCAAGTGTGGATGATTGCTCTTTTGCAGAGGGAGATACAGGATGATTACAGATGACTCAGTCGAAAATGATGTTAGTGACTATGGAGAATGGATAGGGTCAGAGAGGGGAACGAGAGAACGGGGAAAGGGAAGAGATCACTTATCATCTCTCCTTGTTTTGACGTGGGTCCTGAGGGGGGTTTACAGGTGTTTGAGGAGTGGGGTAAAGGCACTGAGCAAACTTGGAGTGAGAGTAGACAACAAGGGAGGATGATTCGGAGTAGAGGTCGATCAATGGAATGGAGAAGGGAGGAAACGTACATTTACGCAACAACTGGGCCGGTAATCAGACCACTACATTTCCAGTTCGGGGGTTCGAAATACCCCGTTCAACAGAGGTTTCAGTCTCAGATCACTGTTTATTTTCGGTCTCGGTAGGAAATTAAAATACATGGAAGTAAACGTACTGATATATGAACGAGGAGACTTCGCACTGATGACCATTTGTCTGTTCGACGATCGGCGACGATAACGAAACCATTCGACGATTCGTCGTTACTGAAACGAGAGAGGATCAAAAGATCAAAGATCAATTTCCCTTACGGTGGAATTGCCATGATGTAGGTCAATAATAATCGGAAATCATCAGCAGTGAGAACGACGTGCGAATCAGGGAATGTTACGAGGGGAGAACCATCGTCTGTTCGAGATCCTGAGAAGGATTGATTGAATATTTGAGCTCAAGAAATGATACCGCCGTCTCTTCATTTCACGCTCTCTCTCGTCGACCGTGCGAGAGAGTGTACAAAATGAAGAAACGGTGGTATCTTATCTAGAGCTCTATTGAATATCTGTCTCGAAGGATCTATCATCTCTACTTTAGCAAGACTCTTGTGTAAAAATGACTGAATTCTCACCAGATACGAAAGCGAATCTGGTCGCAAGTAGATCAGACATGTCCTTCACTCGCAATCGTTCTGATCCCACCGAGATGTAACCATCTACAAAAACATTATATTTCTAGAAAGAAGGTAAGTTTCAACCCCTAACTCCTAAATTCAATGGAAACTTCTGCAACAACCCTGCCCTCCTTACTAAAGTGCATTGCGATTATGCGAATGGGATCCAAGGGAGTTGAATTCATTCTGAAGGAGAAGGAAAGAAGGGAATGAAGATTGGAATCGGAAGGAATGGCAGTGAATAGAAGAGTGAACAACGTGTGAAAGTGAATGGATGGCCCTTTTCTATCCATTCAATATCGAACAGATTTCCCCTTGAATGGATATCATTCATCGATCTAAACGATGAATTCTCTTCACTCTCATCAATCGCAACTTTTCCCCTATTGTATTCACTCCTTTTTGCCTCTAGTACAGTCTGAAGGTCAGAAAGTGAATCCCCCTTTCTAGAAGCTTCTCTTCTTTCAGTTCATTAGCTTTCTCTCTTCTAGTAAGTGAGTGGAATGGAATTACCCCTTCTCGCTCACTTATAATTAGTGAGAAGAGTTGGTAAGAGTCGAGAAGTCAAGACTCATTCAATCACAATTATTCCCATCACGAGAATTCTACACACAAAGTGATGCTTTCAGGAATATTGGGCGGGAATTTAATAAATTCAAATGGTACCGTACCCCAAGAATCATCGAGAGAATCGTTCTCAGCTGCATCCTCTTGGGCCATACTCTCTGCAACCATCCAACCCGTCCCTGAAATCACTATTTGATACTGGTGAAAAATATGGAATACGAGTCACCACCTCTTATCATCATTATTTTGTACGTCGAAAAAAGTGTGGGAAACGAAGTGACTATGACTAACGTTTCAGAGTAAAATCCACATGCTATTGGAGTTCAAACCATTGATAGATCATGAAAAATGAAGATAACCATTCAAATCGTTATTCTAACCGTATCGTGCGTTGGCCGATCGTTCGAGCACTGATTGATACCCGGAATCCTCGAGAAAGTCCGCGCCGTTCTTGAGACTTGCCTGGAAAACAAAAGATGAATTGAGGAGAAACCATGACCGAATTACGCATTCGAATGCCAGAGTCGACACAAAAACAGACAAGGAAAGCATCCATTTCGAATACTTTCTGCCCATAGTATTGAGAAGGAGAAAGAGAAGAAAAGGCGATAATTCTCGCTTGAGGGCCACAGTAAATGGTACGGAAGGAAGGAAGAAGAAAGAGAATATGAACGACTACCGGAATTATCGAGACAAGGTCGAGAATAGAGATTGATACTTATTCGATAGAGTCCTTACTACTATGAGAGTTGGCATTATACATTTATACATGCTTGTTACATGTAGCGAAAGCTGTTATTAAACGAGAAGATGTGTTTGAAGAGTGTGTTATGATAAGGGAAAGTGATAGTTCTGAGTACAACCGCCTGGGGGCAGAAGGGAGACAATGGATCGAGAGGGAGGGAGGGAAGGTATACTGGAAGTGGTCAGTGAGGTGTCAATGGAATGGTGTATGCTCATGAGACTAAGAATGGGTTGGAATTGGACAAGGGAGAACCGATCCATTGAAGAGAGAAGAAGAAGAGAGAGAGAAGGTAATAAGAGAGAGACTCATTAGTAAACAGATGAAGAAAAAGAGAGGATTCAGAGGGTTGGGTTGTTGTCTTCATTCATCGTTCTCTCTCATCCTTCGGATCATTGAGAGACTATGAGAGATGAAGAGACAGATTCTTCATCCTAGTAACCCAAATTGAGAGGGAATGGCCAAAGGGAAGGGACGGGAGTTAGTACGAGACCTCTCTTCCATTCGGCAGACTCACAATAGAATTGTTGCTAGGATAGAGGAGAAAAAGGGAGAGAAGACTGGTATCGGGACTAATTTGGATGGAGAAGAGACATGAGTATGACAGGGAAGTGTATAGTTCAATATGGAACAGAGAAACTCCATTGGCAGGAGTTGAACCCCCCTTCATATGGCAACTAGTTAGTCTCTTGTCAGAATAACTGTGACTGGAAAGGATGAAAAGAGACGAAAAAGAGAATGAAAAGAGAGGAATAGAACGCCATTCAGTTTATGACAGCATTGAATGAATATTATGGGATGGCAGTTGGATAAGGTCGATTGAAATTATGAGAGGAATGCTAGTGAATGATGGAGCAGTGACTACTATGGACGTTCCTTCTGGAAAGAAGAAACATATGGACGATAGAATGATATCAGTTAGTGATAGGGAAGAGAAGGAGGAGGGAGAGAGGGCAAAGGTGGAAAGTGTAGTGAAAGATTCGGAAACGCCTTTTGCAAGGCATGAATGGATTGAAAGGAGAGGCCATTGATTGAGAGTGTGCTAATAGGGGGAAGTTCCCAATAAAGAAATAGATCGAATTGCAAAGAGAGAAGAACTGTTCCCTCGTAGTGAGAAGACTCACTGGGAGAAACCACTTGAAGAGAGATTGAAGAGATTGAAGAGAATGAAGAGAAAGAGAGAAAGAATGAAGAAGACCGGGCTATCAAAGCATGACCAGAGAAGGGAAGAGGAGGGAGAGGGGGGAGGGGTACCTTCAATGCTCGTAGATCGAAGTCAATATCGTAGAAGAATGCAGGCGCATCGATGAAATCATCCGATTGAGTACTGAAATTGAATGAATTTGAAGAGGAATATTGCAGAAAAGATGAATAGGAAGCTATAGTATGGTGAGATAGATTCATGATACTGAATAGTTGGACTAGAATGGAATCAACAGCTGATTTAACACCTGCCGAAAGGGGAAAAGGGGGAAGAAGCTAGAAGGAGGGAGGGAACAGTCTATGCCCCTCAAGGGAGAGAGAAGGGAGAGTGACCCAAGAGAGAGAGAGAGGAAGTGTCCAGGTGTACTCTGATTGAATGGGCCATGAGTAGAAGAGAGAAGGAGAGGGAGGGGGAGGGAAGGGGGCAGTGTCTTGAGTTACAGTGTGACATTCTCTTCCCTCTTCGGTTCCCTTCACTCATCTTTACTTTACTGGTTTGATCCATCCACTCAAGACTGTTCTCATTGATCTTGTCTTCTCTCACTCCGTTATGTGTTGCCCCTTTCCATCCAGAGAGGGGAAAGGGCGAAAGGGGACCGGATCTACTCTCTAGTACTTACGAGAGAAGGACAGATGGCATGAATTAGTGTGGGCATATTACCAGATTCACTCCTACTAATTCCGCCAATCAGTGAGTGAGACCCCTTATTTGATAGTGTGGAATGCATGATTAGACCCTACTCTTGTCCCATACTCTTTCTCCAAAATGTCAGTTCAGAAAGCCGTCTATTCGTCATAGTATCTACCACATGATTTTCGATGGTCTGCATTTTCCGAGGATAACCCATAAAAGTTCTGGAAGAGTCACGTTTGAGGAAGTACTGAAATGGAACGATCCTCCTGAGGATCCTTCTCTCTCTCTCTTCACTCTGAAGCTACTCTTCCCCCATTCAACTCGTTTCCCCCCTTCTCACTTATGACAAATGGACTACCCAAGACTTCCCTCTTTGTCTATTCCTCTGTCTCTCCTCCTTTAATGCACTCTCTCGTCTCTCTCTCTCTCTCTTACCCTCTTCGAATCCCGGAGGATGAGGCAGTAGCATCAAGGGAGGAAGTGAGTGATGAGAGGGGAAGAATCGAATCTCGAGATGATCCTGAACGGAAAGAATACGGTAAGAGAGATGGGAATTTATTGATAGGGAGACCTGTGAAATATTGAATGATTCTGAGAAGGAAGGCGTAGAACATTGGAAGGGATAGAAGGATCTCTACTAGTTGATTGACTCGTCTTTCTTTTTCTTATCGATGGGTCGATTCAACAGCCTCCAATCACTAACTGATAAAGAGAATTCTGCGCCCTTTTTATACCCTCCAAATTACATGAATCGTGCTGATGGCAAGAATTTTTACAATCGTACTAGTATTCGTAGTTCTACTGAAGCTATCTCTATAGATTTCGACTATCGGAGACGATTCAATTCCTATCACATTCGCAGTTATTGCACAGCAGTTTCCAACTCAATGAATAGAGCGCCAAAAGAGATCAGTACGTGACCACCTCACACCCCGTACTCATAATGATTGATTGTCTCTCTCTCTCTACACAGATCTGATCCCCAATGGAAGCAAGTCATCGAAAACACTGCGAATCATAAACTAACCGGATGTGAGTGAATGGAATAATCGATTCGTCGTTCCTCTTCTTTCTTCATTCGATCCCATCTCGAAGATGGGATTGGAAACAACGAAGGATCGACTAGCCAGCTGATGTTTTATTTTCAAATAATTAAATATAAAATAAATAATTAAGATTGCGCGAAAAGACATGAAGAGTGCATACGAAGAAGTGTAAATTAACATATGATAGAGGTTCGAAGGATCACTCAAACCCGTATAGGATGAAGCTATGAATACGTAGAAATGCAAGGAAAGTTGCAACAGCCTTGTCAACGTGACTTCCCATGCAAATGTGGGTGTTGCCAAGTGAGACTGCATGGAGAATGAAGGAGAGTGAAGACTATCGATGATGAGAGAAGAAGAGAGAGAATGGAGAAGGAAGAGAAAGGAGAGATGAAGGGATGAACGGAGTCATGCATGAAGTATGAAGGACCAATGGGGTAAATAGAGATAAACAACGGATGAGATCAAAAGAGGGGCGAACGAGAATAGAAGAAGGAATAGCGATGAAAGAAAGAAGAAATATTTATGATTATGATTGATCAGGGAATTCGAATATTACTTATGGGGCATTGCTGATGATGGTTTTTGTTCGTCGTTTGGTGAGCAAAAAGGAGTAAAATGACTCCAGTCTACACTGTCCCATCAAAAGAGACTCTGAACCGACTCAGAAAAGAAAATGCGCAAAAAGTGATGGAAAAGCTACAGAGACACGCGAGGCGTCGAACAAAGAAGGGAAAGGAGAAGAGAAAGAGAAAGAGAGAGGTTAGCCATCTGTCGAAGTCTATTCATCATATCCACTCACTACGACAAATCAAAGAAGGAGTAAATGACCTGAGGGAAAGAAAGAGAGATAACGGGGTTGTTGCCAAGACAATCACTGTTTTGCAGTGAGAGAATGGAAATTTATAATTTCACTTCGAGGTGGAGAGAAGCCGCTTTGCAGCTTAGACTCGAGCTGCATTCAGAATGATAGAAGAGAATGCGGAGGTTGGAATGAATTGGAAGAAGAAGGGGAAAAGACAACGGGAAAAGGGACGGAGATCGGATTTCAGATGGAAGAATTGAGAGGCAACTGAAAATGGGCGGATTTGAGAAGAAGAGGAGAAAACAGAGAGATGGAAGGAATGGAAGAGAGACAGAGAAATGAAGGAGGGTTCATTCTCTCGAGCAAGGGAAATGGTTGGCCACCACAAAAAATGGAATCGAAAAGCGAGAGAAAAGCTGTGCATGCACAGTAGTCGAACTATTCAGGGAACGGAGGCAAATGAATGCCCCGGAAGGAAGTGGAAGACCCCTATGGGTATATGGATACTCATGTTCATTTGAGAGGAAGGAAGAAGGGCCATGCCTATTTTCAAGTGCTGGATTATGAGATATGAGAAGGAGAAGGAGAGGGAGGAGAGAATACAAAGAGAAGCTGGATAGATGGCCAGCCAGTACGACCAGTGAGTAGTAAGAGAAGAAGAATAGACCAAAGGAAGTTGCGAAAACTGAAGAATTAGAGAATGAAATGGACTGAATTCCATGGGAATCTTTGAAGAGAAAAGAGGACTGAAAGGAAGGAATAAAATGATTGAAAAGAAGATAGAAAAAGGAGATAAAGGGCAACTGAATTTCCTCGTCGAGAGAAAATGATGGATAGAGAATAGAAAGAGAATGGAATTGAGAGGATGAACACCTTTTAGATGAGGGAAGTGGAAATGAATGAAGAAGTCTTCAAGTTGGGGAAAGAGAAGAGAGATGGTCTCGTCTGGACGAGTAATTTTCTTCTTTTGGACGAATGACGAGAGAGTTGAGACCTCTCTGTTGAAGACAAAGTGGAAAGAGAGAGAGAGAAGAAGGGAGGAGAGAAGAGAGAGAAGTCAGAGTGAGGGATGGAGACACAGAGAAGGACATCGATTCCAATGGAATGGACTGACGAAAGAATGAAATGAGAATGATGACCTATGAGGAAGAGTGCAAAGGGTAAAAGGAAATTACTGTACATCTCAACTGATCGAATTCCGCATTTCAATTGTCAGTATAAAGGTAATGGTTTACCCCGTACTCAAGGCACTTGCGTCCTGTGGGAGCCCACTGCTAGTCCAGTGACTATCTCAAAGGACGCAATACGTAGAATAAAATCCGAGCCTTTTCGTAAGATAAGAAAGACAGCTGAAGTAGCTACGCAACCCCATCCAATATTCATTTTCTACAGCATCACTCATGAGTTTGCCCCTCCCCTTCCTCCCCTCTAACTTTTTCTCTCTGAAGGATCAGAGAAGATGATAGACAAGGGAAAGGGAAGAATTGGCTGCATGCCTTCTTTACGTCTGTTGATGGTATGGGAATAGTCGACGAGTGGGGGAATTGAATGGCAACAGTCTTCAGTGTAACTCTTCACTAACTGTGAATATTACTTTTTCAACCTCTGAATTGCTAGCTTCAGGAATGAAGTCTGTATAAAATGCAAGCAGATAAGAAAAAATATAACAATTGTAATCAGATTATTGATTTTGTATGGGTCTTTCAATTATTTTCGACAGTAGAAGCAACATTAATCATTATCCGATCACTTACTCGAACAGTTCCTCTCTTCAGTGATCTCTTCTCTTTCTACTATGATTGATGTCGTGGTTCTTCTTCCCTTGAGACCTTCTTCCTTCTCTCGTAAACAAGCTCTTCTTCCCTTTTCTCGCTCTATCAATCTCAATTCGCCCCCTTATTCTCTCTCTCTCCTTCACAACATCCAAACTCAATCATAACTTCTCACAGATTTGTCACGAGATAGTGAGAATCTCTGCAGAAATTGAAACAGAAATAGACTCGTGGTGAACTCTCGAGGGAATACGGTAGAGTGGAGTGCGGAGTGCGGAGAGTGAAATCAATTATTTGTCCAAATCTCGGACTGAGTATAGAAAGAAGTGAAAACAGAAGAGTGGAATGATAAACGAGACTGGAATTAGAGACAAATTCAGGATTACAGACCTTCCCCATTCACAAATGGGATTGTTTTTCGAGGAAGGAAAAGAGACGGAAAATTGAAGAAAACAAGCGAATTTATAGAGTGAACATTCAATTCGAGATTGAATAAAGATCAAAGATCAAATTGAAAATGCATTAAAGTTTTATCACTGTCCAGTCATATTCGATGCAGTATTTTCTCGAGTCTCAGTATTTATCGTATACTGAAACGAGTGCACAACGAAGGAAATGGTCAGAGTGGTTCTATCCAATAGAAGATGCATTTCATCATCACTACTCAATCGTTCTCTTCTCTTCTCTGTTATTCGATCCCATCTACGGATATCCGGAAACCAATAGAAGGAACGACCAATTCTGGGAAAGAAGGCGAATCTGAACAGAAGATTTACAATTGTTGTAAGAACTAGATTGTTCATTGTAATTGTAGATAATAACTCGAATACTAGAATCTCTTTATTCTAGAAACATCCTACACTAGCGTTTGCGGTATATTCAACTACATTACAGAAAAGAAAGATTAACTAAATAATGTTGTGATGTTATCTCAAAGGCTATGATAATAAGGGGGGAGCAAAAGTAATTAACAGGCCACCACAATCGCACTGTGATAAGAAAAATAGGCAATACACAATACAATGACAATCGGAACAATATTATACAATCAGCACTTGCTTACGGAATAACTATGTCAACTACACTACTCAATGGAACATTGGGAATCTAGAGATCGAAGACAGTAGATGATCACACTACGTAGATAAAATAAAGTTGATCATATATGAAATAAATTCTCTAGAAAGTCTATTCGAGTTACATCCAAAAAAAAGTCGGAAGGAGAAAGGCCATCGCACAATTATGATCAGAAACACTATTTACAATTAATGAATTCTATTAGTAACATTTGCGAGGGAATGGATCACTGGAAATGACAAGTGAACGAGAGAATCGAAGATGAGATCCGAAACGATCAGAGGAATCTAATGAACAAGAGAGAAAGACTCGAAGAGTGACACGAGTTCAGTGATCGATCGCTGGCGTTTCACTGCGTATCGCTGAAATAATTATCTATTCTCATTATTTCTTCTTGCAGAGAGAAGATATTCAAGCTGTACTTCTCACCCCGAAACCATCCTCCTTCTGAACACACTGGATGCATGCAGACTTTCCTCGTCTCGTGAGGCACAGCAATCCGAAAAGCTCTCCCTGCAATTTACTCTTTCTCTCTCTAATCAATCTAAATTTTTCCCACCATGCACAATTCGCAGTATAACGCATCGTCCTTGGAGTTCTCATCAACATCAGTGATCATGATTTCATTCTGAATACACCAGAGCTCAGACAGTTTGAGGAATGAGAGAGAGCGAATCAAGATGGAGCGAACGAAATCAAATGTCTGAAATGAACTCGATTGTGAGAGAACAACTGGAAGAAGTTATACGTCTTGATCCTTGATGTCATTCCATTTACAGATGTTCCATATTGTCCGACTCATTGGAACTGTAGAGTTCAGGCCCTGTGATGAATGGATTGAATGAAGAGAAGAGAAGGAATCACTCACGTTCTTCACATCGCTCTCCTGCTGTTGAATACAGTTAGTTAGCGTTGAGGGAGAAATGGGCCCGCAGTTCCAGGCACAATGAGTGCCCACACTGAATGGTCGTATCATCATGACATATCTTGTAGAACACTCACGAGTCTCCTTCGACCCAGTGTAGCACCCCCGGAGCAGTATAAACGAGCTCCCCGGCTCCCTGAGTGAATCTGAAATTATGATTTTGCAAGTAATGTAGAGTGAATTTAACTTACTTGATCACCGGAATTCCCAACTTCTCGAGATCTGCTGCATCAGGCCAAATTGGCCGATCTCCACCAATCTTCCATCCCTGAAAAGATGAAATTCGATGAACGGAAATATGATTGAAGAGAACCTTTGCCAGTGCCACTTCTTCAACCTTCGCAACATATTCTCTCTGAACTGCATACCAGGTAGAAGAACCCTTGCCACATCCAATATTAATTGATGGAATGGCCCCGTCCTCAATATGGGCAGAAGTTCTCACCCCCTTCGTCTGAAGAGACGTCATCTCTCATTCCATGAGTCACTTTGATGGAATACCTTATGATAACAGTAGAGACCGTGTAGTCCCTTGATTATCAATGAAGTGTGGCTGAGCACGTCATTCTTCTCGAGCGGTCGGAATACAGCAGGTAGTTTTCTCGTTTCCTGAACAGGAGATAAAAGAGAGGATCGAAAAGGATAGGAGTTACATTGAAGTGAGCAGAGAAGAGAGAAGAATCGGACAAGGAGCTGACGCCAAATTTGATGTCGTCATTGCCCTTCTTCCTCTTCGCTGTTACTCCTTCTTCTTCTTCTCTCTTCTTCTCTGCAATGAACAATGATCACACTGATTTCTCTGAACCATCGGACCTCTCTCCGTCTCTTCCTTCAGGTACTTGTCGTGCTGCTTGATGGTGGAACGATCACTGCAAGTTAGTATTAGTCAAGAAAAATGCTTTTACTATCATAAAATATCTACTTCTTTCAGAAATTATAATAGAATGAAAGAGTACATAAAGCTCGTGAGAAGCCAAGTGGGTTTTCCATTATCGTTGATATTCTCATCTGCATTTTGTCTCTTTTGCACCCGAACATCAACAGGAAGGGTGGGCGAGATGGAAGAGAGAGATTGCGTAGTGAAGAGACTCATATCGAATCCGACTCGATCAACGAGACCTCTGAAACGAGTAGAGATAAGAAGATAATCCATTATTGAAGATTCCTTCGATGAGCCATAAGAATGTTGAATAACAGACTTTATGAGGAGAATGGGACGAATCTGCATTAATTTCTCGAGATCTCCGTTGTCCAGATCGCTCTTGGCAGATACCTGGGAATTAAACAATTCAGAGTTCTCTTTTATTGAGTATGTTCAGACAAATATCAATTAACATTAATCTCATTTGTATGGTATCTAATCGATAAGATCTCATATCTAGTTCAAATAGGCTTATTCATACCTCCACTGTTGTAACTGTAGGATGGATACTGCGAGGAGGAGGGAGAGGAATGGAAATAGCAGAAGGGAGAGAATTCTCGTTGAAGATGGCGGCAGAAGCATCTCCACTTGCTCGTTTCTCGCAACGTTCAATCAGTTCGGAGGCTGCAATGGAGATCTTCTGTATTACCAGTAACACATCTACGAAATCAATCCTGATGATGTTTCTTCTCTGTGATTTATCGACTGTAATGAAAAAGAGACGAACCTTTGATGGAGGAGGGCACGAACAACGGAGAGAGAAGAGAGAAAGGAGGAAGGGAAAAGATTGGACGGAATGGAGCTACTGATCCTGAATAATTAATCAATCTCAATGTGCAAACCTTCCTCCATTGGGAAAACAATCAATTGAGATTAGAAATTCCAAAATACATACTTATCTTTAGGAAAAAGCGAATTCTTACGGTTCATAGTTTGAAGAAAGGACGGGAAAACGACTGACAAAGCAAGACGATTAGTTGAGAAATGAAACCATAACATCATTTCAATCTATCGCTCTTCTCTTTCTCATCAGTTCTCAACTTGAATCACCGAATTTCTCAATCGAGTTATTCGCTCAATCTATATTAGCTTCAAGATGCCCGTGAAGATCATTGAGACACGAGCAACTCTAAACAATTTCGAAGGAAATTACTGTAAGGCAAGAAACATTCTCCCAACAACGGTTGAATCTACTGGAAAGAATCGAAGAGAACATCAATCGTTTTCTGAATTTTGTGATGGGTAAATATTTTTTCAATATCAAACCCTGTTGCACCGTTCCTGAGTTGAAGAATCCAAGCTGAAGGTTATTCTGTAAACATCTTCCTTCGATAACAAAAACAATATAATTCCGCATTTCCCTCCTAATCTCATCTATTTCCAAACATCCCCTTTCATTCTGCACGCAAAGGGGCCTATAAATACCCTTGTATCTCTCCTCTTTTCCATTCCTTATTCTTCACTTTCCACCGCCTAGTCGGTTCATCCCTCCCTCTCTGCCCTCAAGACCACAATGTCTGCCCCTGAAGGAAAGGTGAGCTCCCTGATACCCCCTTGGTATCCCCGGTACACCGGAATACCGTCGATCCACACCTACAGTATCTCTTGCAGGAAATGACGATCGAGATCCCTATGGAAGAGGGAGAACCCCTTGGGGCTACTCCTAACGATAAGATGATCGTTACGAAAGTGCAGGCGGGTACCGTATCTGAGGGCAAACTAAAGGTATATTGTAGTTGTGATTACTGTATCTACAGTATTCTTCCATTATAGATCGGAGATCAGATTTTTCGTGTAAACGATACCGTCATCAAGGACACCCACCACTTCTTCGCCCTTCTTCGTTTCGCCCCTCCTTGTGCGAGGTACGGTATCTGACCTACCGTACTCCTTCCCTACCGTACCTCCTTGTGCGAACGGTATCTGACCCCCTGAACTCCACCGTAATCTCTTTCCAGATTGGCCATTTTCCGTGATGAGAAGAAGGCAGAGGAATTGGCATCTCGTGTTCACATTCCAGCGGATCGCGAGCGCAATATCACCAGAAGAGACGGATTCTCGTACGAGGTATAATTGACGGACCCGGAAGATTATCCGGTTCTGGACCCGGTTCTATCGTAATTCATTCTCTATTCAGCTCGTGAAGATGACGTGGAAGGCTGGCGGACCCAAACTCGGACTGGGAATCAAACATTTCCAGAACAGAGTACTTGTATCGAAGACCGATCCCGCTTCCATCTCAGCTGAATGCCTCAAGGTATGGCAATAGATTGTACGGTATGGATACTGAAAGTACGGTATGACAGATTGGAGATCACATCGTTGATATCAATAGTCAACCCGTCACTGATAAGGACGTCGCTCGTGGAATTCTCGTCAAGGGACTGCAGGTATACTGTAGGATAGAAGGATACGGTATCAATCGATCGATATCAGGCACATGGTGAAGTGACAATGGTTATCGAACGTCCCGAGACAATGGAGGCCAAACACTGGACGAGTCGTGCACTCACTGTTCAGGTACTGTAGGGATACCGTATCCATCTGGGACACTGTATTTATTGATTGATTGCAGGCGGTTCAACCTCCCTCAGTACAGATGAATTCTGATGTACGTGATATCGCTCAGAAGGAACGAGCTCGTCTCGCTGCCAAAGTTGGAAAGGTATACGATAGATTGAGATTACGGTATTGATATATTATTCCTCTCAGGAGCTGAAATCGATTCTGGGTGGACAGAAACGTCCTGCAGCAGTGGCCATCGATGACAGGTACTGTAATGAGATGGGATACTGTACCTCCCTTGATTACTGTAATCATCGTGTTGAATTGCAGACAATTCGGACACGTGATCGCTTCGGATAACGAGGGCAAGAATCTTCGTGCCGTCAAGAAATAAGGATACTGTAGAATGTCCCGTCCCCTTTCCCCTGTCTTTGATCATTACCGATAAAGATGTGATGGGAGCAAAGATTTGTTGTTGAAACAACACAAACATTGTTTCGAGTTTCGTCGACAGTGAAGGATGAGAAGTCTTAGATTTGCGGTATCCAATGTATTGTGTGGCGAGCATCCGAATTGTATCCTGTTGTATCCTATCCAGTTGGTCACACTCCTCACAAACTATCATTCAATTCAAATCCGATGATCTTCATACAGTCCGGTTAGGTCCCCCAGTGAAAACAGCCGTCCCGGGGCGTCCCCGGGCGTCCCCCCGCGCCCCCTCGCCTTCCCACGACTTGGGCAATGAAAAATGTGCTTTAAATTGTTCAAATTCGAACTCCTCGTGTCATTACCAATCGATTAGTGCAAAAAACAAAAACAAAAATATTCCGAATTTCAAGAAACAATTATCTGAATAATCAGGTATTTGTTGCGCTCCACCTGGACTTACCGTACTTATGAAGTGGTACATTTTTGTGAAATGGGTAAACTACGGTATGTCCAGGTGGAGCGCAACAATTATCTGATTATTCAGATATTTGTTTCTTGAAATTCGGAGTATTAATATTTTTGTTTTTTGCACTAATCGATTGGTAATTGCACGAGGAGTTCGAATTTGTACAATTTAAAGCACATTTTTCATCGCCCAAGTCGTGGGAAGGCGAGGGGACGCGGGGGGACGCCCGGGGACGCCCCGGGACGGCTGTTTTCACTGGGGGACCTAACCGGACTGTATAATTTCATCTAGAATCATTCATCAATCAATCGCTCATTTCATTCATTCAAAAGGTCGGATCGTCATACATACGAGTGTCTGTGAATTATGTAGCTGGCATTATCCGTGATGATTTTCCAATTCACATTACCTGAAATTGGGAAAGATATTTTATCAATTCCCTCTCACTCACTGGCGCCAACGGTTGAAGGCAAAATAAATACAATTGAAATTATCATCAATAAGTGCCGTAAATTGATGAACAGGAAGGAGAATCAAGCACCGGAAGAACTGTAGTTCACCTACATCGATAACGATCTATGAAGTGACTGAGACACGATCGAAAGAATAATAATGATGACATTAGGTATCTATGACAATAGAAAAGATGATGGGAGGGAACTGTCCTCACTGGCTCATAAGAAGGCAAGAGATAACTCAATTGTATATAATGGAGAGAACAATGACCGAGATCACTGAAAAAAGCATCTACGGGCAAACAATGATTACGAACAGATATGGGAGGATCACAATGCAAAGAAGATGAGGATGTGTAATGATATTCCCTGTGCAGTCTACGTGAAGGAGTCGAAGAGACGGCACAGTACATCAGTCTTCTTCTGACGAAGAACTTGATTTGCCTGAAATTAGATCTATCCTTGCAGTATCTACTGATGAAAATAATCAGCTGGTACAAATTAGATAGGAATCGTAATGAAAGAAGAGGGAGAAACTCCTCTTACCTTCAATCCTCCCATCTTGATCATACAATCGACTCAATGGTGAACAGTGTCCGATTGAGAAGAGAAGATAACATTGAAGATTTCAATCTACAATTCTCTCCTAATCATCTTACTATCTATCTTTACTGCAGAGAAAAAACGATTCGACTGATCAAGAGGAATTGAAAAGCAATCAATGAACACAATCTTCATTGAAGATGCTGATTGCTCGTTTTATTTATTCAATCGGTAGATTTGAAATGTGTGTATCTATGTTGATGTATGTTGTAGATTAATGATTGCATGATCACGATCTTTGATGATATTTCGATTCATATTTTCTGATATTGAGATCGAAACTTTTTATCGAATCTCACGCGTTCACTGGCGCCAAAACTAGAAGGCAGTGAAAAAGGAGAAAAGGTGAAACTAATACACATAAATAGTGATCGTTATCAATGAAAATACAATAGACACAGTTCATCTAAGACAGCACAGTGAATATCTACTAGCAAGAATGAGTAGATCAAAATGGAAAAGGAGACGAGGAAGGAATGAACGTGCAAATGAGACATCTTCTACACTAGGAAAAAATGAGAAGAGCACGAGAGGCGAGTCTACTTCCTAATGTGTTCTTCAATCACAAAACATCGACATAATTGATTCAATTACAATAGAATCAAGATGAGAAGCGATGGGAAAGGAGAGTACGGGACGAAAGGGACTTACATCACTGGCGCCATCACAAGAAGGCAGGGGAGGGGGGACTAGAGGAGGAATACATCTACGACCAAAGAGTGAACAACAGCACGAATGGTGATATCACAATAGGAAACTAGATGAGGAAGGAATGAAAGGGGGGCGGGAGAGACGTCTCTCTTCTACTCCAGATCGACGACGAAGACGAACTTGTCGAAGATGGAGCACAGCGTCTCCATCGAACGTTGACGACGAACCGAGTGAGACTACAATGATAAACTAGATACTCTTCCTACCGTAATTCAATTTCTTCCTGATCTTTGATCTCTCACTAGACAAATGACAAGAAATGTTCTCTGTGAGTGAAGTCTTCGAAGTAAAAGTGAGAATTGATCTTTGATCTTCTCACCTGGGCTCCTCCTTTCGCCTCGGCACAGTGGTAGCAGTGGTCCTCGTTGGCCGTGTTGACGTAGACCAGGTTGAACAGCTCCACCTATAATTTCTTTCATCATACCCTGACTACAGTACTCCACTGAGTATATACCGTACATTGCATCCATCGCACGAGATTCCATCCGTCTTCTCATCCTCGTCCATCTCCTCCACGTTTATTCCTCGATCCTCAAGCCATCTCTCTTGCATCATCAGATGGGACAAGGAACGACACAGCATCCCTCTGACAACAAAGTACATCTGAATGATCAGATAAGGGTACGGTAACTGAAGTAATCGATACATTCTCCTGCTCGACTCCTCTCCTCTCTGCGATCTTCCAGATAGTTGCCTCCAATGGAATGGTCGACCTTCTTCTCTGCAATGGACACTGATCAAAAAGAGAATGGAAGCTGAACCAAACCTGTGTCCGATCTCGTTCATACTGCCACTTTGCGTGCTTGAGCACCTGGAAGGACAAAGGGCCGCAGTTCCACGCGATGTTGCTGCCCATCCTGAGAATGAAATATATTGGAAAGTCGTAAAGAGAAGAAACTTACTCCTCTCCCTGTACCCAGTGCAGAGTTCCCGGACCCGTAAACACGAGATCCCCCGGCTTCTGACTGAACCTGAAGAAAATATACACTATTCGAATTGCCTAGGGCTTCAGATATAATCTCACCGGTAAACCGGCACTCCAGCTGCCTCTAACTCCTGGTGACTCGGCCAGAGTGACGTTCCGTTGCCATACTCCAAGCCCTGAAGATATCGATTGAATGGAGAGATCGATACTACCGTACCTGATTCGCCGCCAACTCCTGGACCTTCTCTACGTACTGTAGTTCGCATCCGAACCATTCAGAGCAGCCCGGTCCGATCTCGATGTTGATGCTTGGGATTCCTCCATCCTCCTCGTGTGCATGCGTGCGCACTCCTCGCACCTCAAGAGAACAAATCATCCAATCAATCCATTTTAGAGCAATCTCTTCACTTTTCCTTATCTCTCATCAGTCAGAGGAAAGAAAGAAAAGTAAGAGAGATTAACCTTCAAACTCTATGCACAATCACAAAATACCTTGAGGAAGGAGAACACCCCGTGGAGGCCGTCGATATCGTAATCCATCAGAGTGAGGATGTCATCGGGCTGGGAAGGTCGGAAGATGCGAGGCAACTTCTCGAGCTCCTGAGATGAAATTTATTTATAAATCGATTGGCTATCCCTGAAAACAAAAACAGAATTGAAAACAGAAACAGAGAAAACAGAGAGAATTGGATGGAAAAGTAACCTTGAGTTGCTGGTCGAAACGGTCGGGGTGCTTGGAGAGATTTGCGATTCCGAATCGTACCTTATCCTCCTTCTTCTTCTTCGACGCTCTTGAATCCTCTGAAGGAGAAGAGAATCAATCAATAATGTCTATTCGAAGTTAATCCCTTACCCTGCTTCTTCATGTAGTCTGTGTGGCCCTTGAGAGTTGCGGATGTCCTAAAAAAAAAGAGATGATTCGATGGAAAGAAGGAATGTTACCGTACTCTTCACTTATCATCTCCCATGTCGCACTTCCTCCTTCATCCAGGTTCGTATCCGGGTGCTGCATCGGCTGAATATGCACCTTCACTTGCATCTCCGGGTACTGAACAGCGAGACGATCGAAGGTGAAGAGGCCGAGGTCCAGATTCAGTCGGTCGGTGAGTCCCCTGGAATGGAAGAATGAATTCAGAGAATAACGTCATCAGATCAATCTGAATCAAAGATAAATATACCGTATGATGCAGATGGGATGGGATCTGCAGAATGCCTCGATGACTCCCGATGCGAAGTTGTAGGCCGGACCGACCTGAATGAGAGAGTGATACATTATGAAAGTCATTGCAATTCCCTAGCTGCGTTTATAATCAATTGTAGATAAATAAAATGATAGTGAAAGATGTTTCAAGAGCAGCGAACGTTTATGTTCTAGAATCAATCAAGGGGATGGATCGGGGTGGTTGGGGAGCTAATCGTGGAAGAGAAAAATACTTGACTAAAATATTGGCTGTGAAATATAGATGCATCAGGGACGACTTTGAAGGTTTTTCTCTCTTTCGTTTCTTAATTTTTCATTGGAAACTGGCAGATCATACCTGGAAAATAGGCACCTGTGGGTGCAGATCGATCGGAAGAGACGGACGGGAAGGGGGGAAGAAGGAGAGATCGATGGGAGAGGGAGCCTCATCGAAGATTCCATCGATGGATCCATCCCCTCTCGCATCGACCAGCTCCTTGAGCTTTCTGGCTGAAAGAAAAGAAAACTGCTGAATAAGAATACCGATGAAGAAGATGGAACTAGAATGTAATGAAGAAGATGGAACTAGAATGTAGAAATAAAATACCCGTGCAAGTCATTTCGGTGGTATCTCTAGCCGTCAGATTCATCTTTGAGAAGAGAGAGAATCGAGGAGGAGGAAGACTGGCACCTAGAGATACCAAATTGTCTCTACGAATCTCTTCATTTGGATCGATTCTAGACAGATCAAGATCTGCTCGCCACCATTGATATTCTTCCTATATCAAAGAAATTCATTGAAAATATGGGAATGAGTTGACAAGTCGAAAGATCTTCTAGATTCTGTTGAAGGAACTTACGATGCATTGTAGAGACAGAGAAGGAGCTTGTGCGAGTGAGAAAGTGAGGAAGTGATATCCTAAGACCGTAGAGATCTCTACTCTACTTAACTGAATAATTCAATGAAGAAAGGAGACCAGACCACAGGAGACCACGACCATGATCAATTCCAGATATAACTCACGAATTAATATAAAGAGGAATTCATGATGAAGAATAGAAGAAGAATCAAGGATACTCAAGAAGAAGTCAAGAAGAAAGCAGACAAGTATGAAGCCAATGGTGTTTAGATGCCCATTCCCCTTGTATTCCTGATCTTTGATCTCTTCGTAAACAACATTCTTCAGTATTCATGAACACATTTTTATCGTTCACAAAATAAATTTTATCAACTACTACTACAAATATCGAGAGGCCCTCGCTCTACATGCTAGAATCGCCTCAGAGGGAGACAAAGGGGGCGGAGTCTCAATGGGAGAAGGGGGTGGAGTCTCTTCAATGGGCGGAGACTTCTTAGCGATCGATGACCGAACGGAGGCCATTGAGCTCATCACAGTTGTACTCCGAATACTTCTGATCGGCAGGGATAGCGAAGGCACGTCCACTCTACAAAGGAAGAGCAAGAGATGGAAAGGGGGCGGAGTCAGGGGGCGGACTCACCACTTTCTGTCCATTGTAAGTGGAATAGGCAGGGCACGATTGAATGAGTGCATCTCTCTCCACGGCAGTACGGACGTTCTCAGATGAAAGAACAGCTGAAAATGAGTGGAGATTAGATATGAAAGGAGAGAGAGAGGGGATACTCACCATACACTTCACGAGCAACAGCAGGATTCAATTTGGATGGAGTGGAAGGAGCAATCTGATTAGTACGAGAAGAGGAAGCATAGACAGGACGAGACTCCTGAGCTGAAAAGGAAGGAATATGGTAGATGGATTGGATATCGATTGATTGAGAATGAATACAGTAATCAGTATACTCACGATAGTTGTATGCTCTCTGTTGGTTGTTCTGAGCATAGACGAGATCATTGGGGATTCCAATGTAGGCAGATTCAGCCTGAGCTCCACTACCGTATCCTCTCTGCTGACTACCGTATCCACGAGCTGGTGAACGAGGAGGAAGAAGAGCAGGGGCAACATTGTTGTTACCATCCAATACAACAGTCGTAGGGGCATTCAGACTGCGGGCTCCCAACTGGAATCAATATCGATTAGTAGGGAGAAACTACCGTAATCTGATCACACCCAAACATTCGAGGCCGATAGTTGTTCACGTGCCGTGGGAAGGCCACGGTCTGTAAAAGGGGCGGAGCTAGTGGGAATACCGTACCTCAGATGGAATACCCTGAGAGTACGTCTGCTGCTGTTGTCTGTAGATGGGATTGAGAGCATCGCAAGCGTACTCGGAAGGCTCACGCTGAAGAGATCAAAGATCAAAGATCAAGTCTCTTCTTTTATACCTGAGAGGCTCTCTGAGAACGGATTGGCGACTGAGTGACTGTGCCTTGACCGTAGTTTGCATAAGGATTGTACGATGCCTGCAAAGAAATACGGTATTGATGATACGGCAGACTACAGTACTCACCACGAGTCCTCTCTGCTTCTCACTGTTCAATCCCTGACCGAATGACTGGTAGGGAGCCTGAGGGATTCGGTATTGATTGGGAGGTACGGTAGAATGGGATACTGTACCTCCTGATTCTCGATTGCAGTATTGAGATCGGCACGAGAGGGAATACGACGAAGAGAAGGTTGATTGTATGCTCCTCCAGTTGAATAAACTCCTCCTGGCTGCACGTATTCAGATGATTTGTACACTGAAAGGAAGATAGGTTAGGATAGGTATACGGTATCGTGGATACTGTAACTCACGAGGTGCGGCGGGCGATGAAGGGGCAGACTGGTAACCGGATCTCTGCTGCTGACGAGTGACAACTGCAGTCTGCTGATGGTACTGATGCTGCTGAGCATACTGCTGCTGTAGGAAGGTAGGGGATACAGTACCTGTTGCTGAGCGTACTGTTGTTGCTGCAGTCTCTGCTGCTGAGCAGCATACTGCTGCTGTTGCTGCTGCTGTTGTTGGTAGTACTGCTGCTGAGCAAGCTGACGGTCTGAAGAGTACGATAATCGATAGTTTAGATGAAAGGGATGGGTCAAACGTACTCTGCTGTTCGATGTACTGTTGTTGCTGCACCTGCTGTTGCTGATAGGCCAGTTGCTGCTGTGCCTGAGCCTCGGCCTGCTGACGAAGATATGCCTGAAAGGAATACGGTACAACTGAGTGTTAGCGGGATACGGTATACCTGTTCGATCTGGGGAGCAGGGGCAGTGTACTGTTGTTGCAGCTGCGGCTGCTGCTGAAGAGGGGGCTGGGCCGCACCACGAGGAGCACTGCAATGGATACTGTAGATATCATCATTGAATACCCCCTTGAGTACCCTGAATCCCCTCCTTACCCGGGAAGAGGATAGTAGGCAGAGGGAGCGTAGTAGGGCATCCTTTAGTGAGAGAGGACGATCTAGTGAAGAGAAGAGGGACGAGTCAAGATCGAGTCCGAATGTGAAGTGAGAAAAAAGGAGAGTGGAAGGTCTTTTATAGGGGATGAGAAGTGTAGAAGAATGGAGTAATCAAATGAGATGAGAGACAAGAGAGACTAGAAGAGACGGATAGTTTCACTTATTGGATCAATAATTCATTTCACCCTCATTTCATTCAATCAATTGGTCGACTTGAGGAAACAAATAGTTGGAAATAACAATTTTATTTCTCAAGTGATAATATCTGATAGAATCTGAACACTAGCGATTTGACTGGTCTAATCAGTCTCAGATTCATTTCACACAACAGAAAGACAACGAAGTATCAACAAGAAAGGCTATGCAATTTACAGTTCGAAAGTTGCCTGATTTCAAATATCTAATAGGGTAACGAGCATTCG
This sequence comes from Pristionchus arcanus, assembly GCA_900490705.1. Lineage (NCBI taxonomy): Eukaryota > Metazoa > Nematoda > Chromadorea > Rhabditida > Neodiplogasteridae > Pristionchus > Pristionchus arcanus. Next base: position 258,395 of record LS486774.1, on the reverse strand, counting down.
TGAAATGGTTAGACGGGGCATGGTTGCAATTCTCACACTCGGTGGATTGAGCACTCGAAAGGGGAAAATGATACGATGAGAACATCCTGATTCAATGGCAGGAAATAGATGATAATCTCTACAAATACGAGCAAATAGCTCTCACTCTAATCACTCGGCTACAGTAATCACTAACAACTGGAAAGAAGGGTCGTCCGTTCGAATCACCGGGGACTCTCGACGGGAAATCTACAGTAATCAGGGAAGGGAATCAATCAATACATATACTTGGACATTTCATTGTAGATAGCGAGAACTAGTGCAGCTCCGGTTCCTCTGACGACATTGACGAATGCACCATGGAAGAATGCACGATATCCCTCTTTATAATAGATTTGCTGAAATGGAATCTATTGATATCTCACACTATTGCGCCCTTCCATTCGGAGTTGTAATAGCAATGGACTCGTAGAACGCGAATCGTTCCACAATAGTCAACTCAACACTCCAATTTTGGAATAGTATTATAGTAACTCCTAAGTATACAGGAATGTCTAAGAAATTTCGGTAAATGATGGACTACCTTTGCACAATCGATAGATCCCTTGTACAGTAACTCCTTCTTTCCTGCTTGCATCATCAATCGTCGTCTTACAGTATCCAGAGGATACGATGTCATCGCTGCCACCAATGTTGACACCTGCACAGAGATAACTCATTCTCGACTTATTCAGTGCATATAGATACTATTCACTACTTTTCATTAACACATTACGAAGAATCTAAAAATCAAATATTTTGGCAGTCTCTATATTTGGGAAGAAATCGAATTATGGGAGAATTTTTCTTTTTCTACATTAGAAAAAAGTGTTCATAATAGATAATAACCTGTCCAACAGCGAATGCCCGTGTGAATCCGAGATCCTTTCCATCTTTGGAGGCAAAAGGTTTCGCGAAATCGAAGAGACCGTAGTAAGCACCTCGATAGAGGAGAATGTACTGAAGAGAGGGAAGGAGACCACTGAAATGGATAGAATGAATGCATTTAATCGAAACGGGTAAATGCCTTATCTACCTCTCCTAATTTAGACACTAATAAACTACTAATTTATTTCCAGCATGTCGAAATAAATCCTATTTTGAAATAGATAAGAAAACTCACATGTAGAGCCCCTTGACTCCATCTGATTTCACTATTTTAGCAATACAGTCCATGAGACCCTGGAATCGAGAATATTGAGTATTATTCCGATTCAATATTCGCACCGTGAATTCTCTGCTCTCCTTACTCCTTCCCATATCAATTGCCAGTCTTGTTCGAGTGAAATCAAGGGGATAAATAATAAGGAAAGTGGCAACTCCAGCCCCTCCTCCCGCCACGAGATTACCTCAATTACCAATTGTTATTCGAGAGGAGACAACAAGGAACAAAACAATTTGATGCGATGAAGTGCGTATATTGTAGCCTTGTTTAAACATCGTAGCCTAGATTCAGAACTCTTCCGTCGATAGAAGAGAGAAAGGGAAGGAATAGATCAGACTAGACTACTCACCAACGAGAAATCGTCCCTTTTGCCTTTCATCCACACCATTCAATGAATATTTCTTGAATAGTTCCTTGAAAGCGAGACCAAGTGACTCCTCAAAGAAATATGATAATTTCATAGTATGATATGGTTTTGTTTGTGTAGTTTATATTTATTCTAGCTATGAACTAGAAACAATCAATTACTTGTTTTCGAGAATTTAAGCATGCAATTTCAAACAATGTCCTTTGGCGAGTGCATGAATATTTGCATAATCATCTTATTACGAACGTTTGATAAAAATACGATTTATTGATATCTTTTCAAAAATGAGTAATTTATAATAAAAAAATTCTTCTACTTCCCCAATTCTTATCTGGAAAATGGAAGCTCAAGGAAACCAACATCAGCTGCTCGAATGTTGTCATTATCTACCACATCGCACATCACAACATCACAGATCACACATTTCTCAAGATAATTCTAACCTGTGAGCAACTCCTCATAATATTGGCAAGATTTCCCCTCCAGAACGAAGCAAATCCTTGCTCCTTCGGAATTCTCACGAAACAATCGGCCATTCCCTTATATCGATGCTCAACTGCGATCGTCGATTGCGAATTTTGTAGCTAAAAAGACTTTTTTTTAAATATCGCGATGGTTCCGGTGTGAATCCATGAAGATCAAAAAGTAACTTGATCTTACTCAGAAATATTTCCACCTTACCATTCAAATCCCTCTAACAACACTCACCTGTAGAATCAGCTTTACCCTCTCAACAGGGGCGATCACAGTCTTCGCGATCGTAGCCGCAACGGCTCCCGCGAGGAAATCCTGATGGATTACGGTAAATCGAAATTCGAGATCGATATTTCCCGGGGAAATAATGCACGAAATGAGTCAGTACCTTGCTGAACTTGAGTGCATCATCCAATTGAATAGGCGCATATCCTTTCGATGTGCTGGGAGCGATTAGGTCTCTGAAATGAGAGAACAGTGATTAAATGAGAAAATTCCACTGAAAATATAGTCATACCGTGTCGCAAGTGCCATTCGCTGGTCAAAATTGTACTATAGAGTGGGTGACTTCTCTCTAACAGTCTCACTCTGTCCCCTCCCTCTTATCTCACGCCATTTGTCATCACACCGTTCCCTTTTATCGGCGCTATCCTTGGACACTATTGGGCCAATAGCGACTGGCAGGTTACAAAGTGCATTTGTACACACATCCGATACCGTTCCATAAATATCATTTTCAATTATCCTTCAAATAATCATACCTTGGTGTGGCTCCGGTTGTTCCCATGGACCATGGACGACTCTGCGATTGAGGAGCGAACTGAATATCAAGAGATTAAGAGATTCCAATTCAAAGAACAGTAGAAGAAAACCTTTACATCATTGCAAACAGCCATGGCCATGTGGGAAGAAGGATTGAACATGGAAGAGGGGGGGGGGACTAATGGGAGGAGAGAATGGAGGGATGGGAGGGTCAGAGTGATGATCGAGGAAGAGAACACTCAACTAATACGATAGACTCCACTCACGAAATGTAGGGATGATGAAAAAGAGAGAACGAGAGAGAAAGAACCATCTCTGTCTTACTGTCTTCCCTTCCCTCCCCCCTCCCCCCTCCTTCCTGAGTGTTCTTTGATGGCACCATGTTTACAGCGAGTTCCGACTATTCTTACGCAATTGTACTTTCACTGACTACTCTTGGATTGAATGGAATGGATCAACGATTGAGTTAGTTAGTAATGGAACGATGGAGAAAACAGAATGAGGAAGCACTTGAATAACATTCTCTATCTGTCACGTGGGAAGAGGGAGAACCATCAAAGATATCCACCGAACAACTTCTCAAACACATGTCTAAATTTTCTCTCAACTTTTTTGTCTCAAGCCGCAACGCTTGAAACATCCATGCGATGCGGTTTAGAAGTTCAATTTCAGGATGTTGTTGAGTCAGATTCATGACTGAGGTGAGATAACTTTCGTCGCGAATATCCATTTCAATCGCTTTCTCCATTACTACATTTTCTCGAAGCATCCACAACATCAATAAGATATCACGTTCATTTCAAATATCACTTCGGATCTTACAAACTTGGATAGATGATAATGTGATTCCGAAACACCGACTCATTGTTCAGCACTCTCTCTCTACCGGGGGATCGGACTACGAAATTACGATGGATAAAGGCATTATAACAGAGATGATAGTGTATAGACGAAAGAGATGAGGATATATCAGAGATCCGGGATTAGTACATTCGAGGTATTGGGAAGGATGGGGTCGGTACGGTATACAATTGGGAAGATTCAACTATCTAGACCGAATCGATTCTAGATCATCTGGATTATGAGTGTAGTGATGATGTGTATACTAGCAAGAATAGCTGAGACAATAAGTACTCAAATCTATCCAGCTCAACAATATGAGCTATTGACATTCCCTAATTATTTCGTGGACAAACAAATCGACGAATAATATAGGTGACCTGAGAGAACAGTAGTAGTAAAAATATGGAATCAACAATGCAAACTGAGAAGGAGATTCTAGATTATTATTGATGAATAGAGAGAGGGAGGATATTCTAGAGTGGGTAAATGAGTAGAACTGTACACAAATGACGACGAGCAAAATTAAACATAGAAAGATGGAAAAAATGAATAGAATAAAGTGAGAATGAGTGAGATTGAGGCAATGCGTGTTAGAGGAGAAGGAAATGTAGATGGATAAAGGTATCGAATACGAGAATGATTATTATGTGAAGGTAGAGACTAGACCCGAATGGAGGAGGAATACTAGAAAACGATTCAACTACGATATGTCACAAACAAATCAACGATAACAACAACGTATGGCCAACTACAATTAACGGATTACGATGGTTATCGATAAGTTATCTCATCGTAATTCAAGACAACTTTGCTCGAGAATATCCTTTACTTCTGATGATGAATTGGATGATGGATGAAGTAGAGCAGATGAAGTCATCGACGGACGATGTAATTGAGAAGATTGGAGATATGATAGATCATCACGATTCATTGAAGGCTGCAAGAACTTCCAATCGTCATCTCTCTTTTTTCTTCCCCCGAATTGCCCTGAATAAGTTGATCTCATCATCAACAAATTCAGTGGGCAATACATGTGAAAAACTCATTTCCACAGTAGAGCATAATACCAACCCAATCTATGAAATATAAATATTACAATGAATACAAACCGTCTCTCCATTATCATTTGCTCTTGGCATATTCGATTGGATGGTGAATGAAGAGGGAACTCCTAATTGTGCTGCAGCTGCTGCTGCAATCTGTGTCGACTGTTGAGGGAATGAGAAAGAGGCGAGTGAAGAATTCTGTAAGTATCAATTTCCTTCATTTTCATTCCACCAATTTCAAGTATCAAAAATGTGTCATGTGCTTGATTACCTGTAGAGTAGTTGCTCCATTAGACCCATTCATTCCATTGCCCATCCCTCCTCCTCCACTTGTCGAAGGTCTGGCAAGGATTCCCTGGTCGTACAATTCTTCTGGAGACACAGAGTACTGTAGTGGAACTCCATCAGAAGTGAATGACTTGAACGATCGAGGATTCTGCAATGGAATACACTAATTATCTAATGGATATCTCCAACCTACTCCAATCATTATCATACAAGTTTTGGCATACAAACGTCACTAATCATCATAATTATATCTTTTTCAATAATAACTCACATCAGGTCTATACTCGGCGTAACTCATTCCTTCTGGTTGGAGGACATATTGTCTCTGTTGTGGTCGAGACGACGTCGTCGAAGGGGCAGAGGGAGGGACTGGAGGAGGGATCGAAGGAGGAGCTGCAGCTGCAGGAGAAGACTGCTGCTGCTGCTGGAGAGGGCCTGTCGCCAACAACAGCAAATCACGCATCAAATCATCATTCAGAGTGAGAGAAGAAACCTGCAAGGGAAGAAGTTATCGAGATGAGAGAAGGGAATCAACTTACCGGGGATGGATTGGATATGAGATTGGATGATGGAAGAGAAGGGAAGAATGATGATGATGTGGATGGAGAAGCAACGTATGAGGATGATGGTTGAGATGAGAAAGGAGAGAATGAGGAAGGAGTGGAAGATGAAGGGGCAGTCAAAGAGGCAAGGATTGGGGTCTTAGCCAGTGAAGAATCCACTCCCTGACGACACTGCAATGGATAAGTCACAATCATTCAATCACATCGTGTTGTATGTGTTGTCTGATTAGTAAACGTCTCCCTCACCGTCGGACTCTGCACTGACGACGATGACGTCGTTGCTCCTTCAGATGACGTCGATGGACGACAGACTGAGTAGTGAGTCGATAACACTGACTTCACTGAGGGACCACCGTACGATTGGTGATTCGCTGAAGAAATCCCATTTATTCGTATACCTTTGTAATTACAAACCAATTCCATTATCCCTCTCTCTGAGTAGATCAATTGGCATGGTGGTTCTCTTCCCATTCGCACACTCCTTCTGCGCAGCCTCTGCAATACATCAACACTCATCCATCAATAGTGAACGACCCCGAGGGAATTCATTGAATCGACAAGATAACGGGCTTGTAAGAGTTTACATGAGAGAAGCTACCCTCTTAATGTTTTAATTCCGAAACAAACATTATTTTAAATCGTATGAAATAAATAGCATGGGAATAACTGAACAAGACAAGTTACTAACCAAGCATGATATTGTGTACTTTGGCCTGTATCTCTCCTTCCGTGACTGCATCAGTAGTGACACTTCCTCTCTCTCCTCCCGTTACTCCTCCCCCTGCTGCAGCTGCTGCAACTGCTGCAGCTCCTCGCGATCCCAATCGAGGTTGCATTCCCGATTGATTGGCTGCTCGTTGTAGAGAAGGAACGGAAGATGGAGAGGAAGAGAGACCATTCGATGCACCGTATGATTGAGGGGAAGAATGGGTAGACATTGACGAAGGGCTCCGCATCACTGGAGTCACAATTCGAGGTCGAGGAGCACTGAAATCAAGCAGATCTCGTTATTTATTCCCCGAAACTTCAAAAAAATAGTCTATAATCTGATAAACGTACACTCTTGGGGTAAGTCTTAGTGCAGTTGTATCCCTTGCTGCTCCTCCTCCATCATCAGCTCCTGCAGCCATTCTTGCTCTTGCAGCAGCAGCAAGGGCGACAACATGAGCAGGTGGAGGAGGAGGATGACCATAATCATGACCTGCCTCCTCAGGAGGAATTGCACTCACTCCCTTTGATGATTCGGGAAGAATGGAAGAACTACTTCCACCTGAAATGAACAATTATATCCGTTCCATGATATACAGTCGATTGAGTAGATATGAGTGCGTACCAATTCCACTGGCAGTACTTCCTCCTCCAATCGAGTGAACCGAATAATTGGAATTAGAAGTAGATGGTGTCTTCTGACTCGTGAAATGCATTCCATGAAGAGAAATCATCTGTTGACTGCCTGAACAAGATCAAGTCATTAGGAGGGGATAAAGAGGGTGATATTGTCAATGAAATTCGATATTCAGAATACCGTACCCAGACTGGCTGTCCTTCCTGCGAGCCCTGTCGATGTTGGTGTTCTCAGACTAATAGATGACGGTGGAGTCGCGACTAAAGATTAAATTATTAAGAAAATAGTCGCGTGTACCAGTAATTAGTAACTGTTATAATTACCTCCACTGTTGGTGACGATGTATTTCGGAGGAACTCTTATGGAATTGACACTGCAATAGGAACATCCATAAACGGAGATTTAAAAAACACAATAAATGGTATTTTCCTTGTAATAAGCTTACATTGGATGTGGTCTCTTCATGGCGGCTCGATTTGGAGATCCAACAGCTGCAGCTGCCTTCAATATAGAAGGCATTGTTGTGTGAACTGCAGGTGACTCCTCCAAACGACCATTCAAATGCCCTGTAGAAAAAAATGAATTATTGCGTAATTATGACGAAACTAATTATTAATTTTGGAAACTACGTTTTCGTGGGAGGACTTTTGGTAAATAATATAGCCTTGGTCGATCACAATTTGCTGTGGTATTATCGTTTGCAAAAAAAAAACATGACCGACAGACAATACGATATTCTACTGCTGAGGATTTCCTCGAAATAAATTAAAAAGGCGATACTATACCGTGTGCATGATAAACATCGGGTCTTGCAATGGGAGTGGAAGGCGTAGTCAATCCAATATTAGAGATACTACCAGATGCAGAATGGGGTGTATGATACGAGTGAATAATAGGAGAACCATGATTCCTGAAATGCGGTAATTTTTTTTCTGAAATTTCGTAGTAAGATTTCGAGACAAAATAATTATAAACAAGGAAAGACCTCTTATCGGGATTGGCTTTAGGCGATTTGGTATTTCCATTGAGACTTCCTTCTCCTTTATCGAATTGGAATGGTCGAGTACGTGCACTCGTATTGAGATAATAGGGATCGATAACTGGCTAGAATGAATATAATTATCAAACATTCATTTCAATTCTCAACATACTTTTGATCGTCGTTTCTTCTTCTTCTCAGAATCTTCAGTTGATGGAGCAGAGGCAGATGATGTGGAGGGAGCACACATTTCCACTGGTGATATCGTGATCGTTCCTCCATTCCTCTTCGCTACACTTGCTGCCATCTCTTGCTCCTTCAAATATAATCATTTAAAATATAGAAGAAGTAGAGAAAGTGTGAGTGTGAGTTGAGAAGGTGAGAAAAGACAGCACAAGAAGGATAAGGAGATTGTTAAATGCCAGGAAAGGCTCACATGTATCTTGCTCACCCAAGTCTTCATCGCATCACCGCTTTGCGGAGGCTGAAATTCAGACTTGGGCATATTCCGAACAAAATCATGATTCGAATGGGGTTGCATACCTCGTTGGGACTCATGATTCCACTGCCACCACTTCCCACGGCGGTGGATGGCGTTGCAGCTACTACTGTAGTTGCAGCAGTTGCAGCCGTTGCAGCAACAGGAGTCTTCGGAGCCTTTGCAGCTGCAGCTGCTTCCAACGTTGACACTGCTTCAAGCAGAGCCTTCGATACCTTCGATATCTCATCCTCCTGTAAGACAATTAATTAGACTCTGTAACAATTAAAATTGAGTGTTCTCACATCTAATTTCAAAGTCTTCTGTGGCAGTAATTCAGGAGGAGTCTCTCTGATTTTCGGTCCCTTGCTTGTCCTCTGTTTTCTCTTCTTCGCAGGGGGTGGTCGATCCTCCGAGATAGATTTCTCAGCAGGGACGGGAACGGGAACTGGAGAAGTGAGAAGAGGTTCGAATGGATATGCAATTCGTTCCTCTGGTCGATCTGTCTCACGAAGAAGCAATCGAAGACGCTCCGGAACTACAAATATCATATTAATCGAGTAAATTAGAGTGATTCATATATGGTATATTCACCGAATGGCCGATGAGGAAGAGATAGTAATTCGAATGCTCGGGCTGATGATCGATTCACATTATCATTTCGAGCTATTGCTTGATTGAGCAATTGATCGGCGATCTGAAAAAATGTTTCAATGCAAAACAAAGCGTTGGAATGATGAACATACACTGGAGCTGCAGGTATTAGCGAATGGTTTTGGTCGAGAAGATTTCGTTCCCAGTAAACTACGACATTCAATTGAACACGTAGACCATTCAGTGCATGTATCGTAGTTCGGATTCAATCTGAACAAAAACATTGCAATCAATATCATAAAATCGATAAACATACGTTTTCGCCAATTTACACAGTCTTGGATCGACTGCTGCTTTTCTGATTTCCGCACGTCCCAATTCATCGGATATTCTGAAAGCAGTGAACTGCAATGACGATAGAGATGGAAAGGAAAGGATTCAGTCGTGTGTTGTCGGTACGAAGGGAGAGAGGGGGTGAGAGTGAGAGAGACGGGAAAGGGAGAGAGGGAAAGAGAGTGAGAGAGATGTCACTGGCAAAAGGAAAAGGGACGCAAACAACTCACGAAAGCGCGCTTTTGAGATGGTCGAGAAGAAGAAAAGTGTGTTCTGATGGAGGTCCTTTTGCACGCAGAGCGCTTATTACAGACGAATACGCTTCACGTTCTGAAAAATATTGTCATTCAATATAAAAACTTGTAATATCTTAAATCATAAACCATTGTGATCATAGTTTATAAAGAAAAGTATGTTCAATAAGAAATATTTTACCGAGAGTACGAAGAAGGTAGTTACAATCGTTAACGTCGATATTCTCCCAGTATTCCTCGTCCTCGCTTAGAAGTGGATCTTCTTTTATGTGTGTCATAGGCAGTAGTGTGTAGCGTTACATTCGAACCTTACAAATTCTGAAACACAATAAAAATTAGATTGATAAATCTATTGAAAAACTGGTAGTTATTACATAGTAAAGGAAACAAAACGGAAAGCATCAGTTCGAAAGGAAAAGACATGTCGGAGAAGTAAGAAGGGGGCGTGGTGTATGAAGGAAAAGAAATAGTGAAGAGTCTGAGTAGGCCGAATCGATCTGGTGAAGAACACACACAAATAGCGACATTGAAAAAGGAAGGAGAATCAACCATAACATTGGCTCGCCCCTTAATTGTCAATCGATCGTCTATAGGTTTCAAAATAGTAATTAAAGAGTTGGTGGACTATAATATTAAAAGAATAAGTTACAATAATCATGAAAAGAGAGAAGGAAAGTTAATCACTAAAGTGATAGAGAGTGGCCGTCATTTGATGCAACAAGCAAGAAGAGAGTGAATCGATCAATGGGAGGGTGAGAGGACTGGTAGAGAAGAAAAGAGTGCGATTCGCAAGCACCCATATACTCAAAACTACCTTTTCTGCCCATCAGCAGAACATTTCAATTTAAAATACGAAATGGTCAAACCCGTGAAGCTACGAAAACGATGCCGATTTCCAACCGGGAACTGAGAATCGAAAGGAAACAAAGAAGTAATGAAAATAGTGCCCACATGGATATTATAAACTAGACTAAAAGGTAAACCAAATGTAAGGTAAACAAAAAAGACCCCAAACTCAAAAACGGAAAATAAACCAAAACGTCGCGAAAAGGCATGCGAAAACACGATCATGACACACTGAATCGACAAGATTACGGTAACTTCTTGGCAACACGCCAGATGGCAAGATGCCAATAGAATATAAGAATGACGAAAAATTACGATCTTTCTTTAGCGTATGATTAAATATACGGGCAATACAGTTACTGAAAGAAAGAATACGCCAATTAAACTGAACTATTTAACTTTCAAACATGAAAACCCCATGAAAAAGGAAATATACATTCAAATTCTCGATAAAAATCAGGGAATCAAGAAGTCTCGAACGGAACTTTACTGTATTACGGTAGTAGAGCCCTTTCTAAACGGACTTTTCCTTCTTTTCCTTTTTTTCCTTCACTGGAAAACAGGCAGCAGGATGAGGTACGTGTTTTTATTCATTGTTTTTGTTATTTTAATGTATTCGGCATTGTGATTATAGTGGAATTTTGAAGAAATATTAAGTCACCCGAAAGGAGTCTTTCCAAAGTTTTCATTTTTGTACCTACTCGTTTTACTTGCTAGTTTATGGTTGTTGTGACGCTCGGTTTCGTCTAAAATATATTATTTTTCCAGCAGCAGTAATCTGCGCCTGCAGAAACGCCTTGCGGCGGCAGTTCTCAAGTGCGGAAAGAGAAAGATCTGGCTCGACCCCAATGAGGTCAACGAGATCTCCAACGCCAACTCCCGCCAGAACATCCGTCGTCTTGTGAAGGATGGTCTTATCATCCGCAAGCCCGTTGCTGTGCACTCGCGCTACCGCGCCCGCCAGTTCGCCGAGGCTCGCCGCAAGGTAAACTTTTTTTGTTTAGTGTTTAGTTTTGTTTTTTGTTTCTTCTTAAAAATTGCATTCTCTACGTGATTTTTCTCTACGTATTTTATTTATAATTTTAAATTGCCTGGAAAATGGAATTTTGCGCAATTTTCCGTGAGATTGCACAATGTAGAAAAATGTTGCACAACTTTGGAAGGTATTGCACAACATTTATACATATATTTTGCAATCTAAATTTCCTACTATATACTTATCTATTAATAATATGACAATTGCAGGGACGTCACACCGGCACCGGAAAGCGCCTCGGAACCAAGAATGCTCGCATGCCCGAGAAGGTCATCTGGATGAGACGCATGCGCGTCCTCCGCCGTCTTCTCAAGAAGTACAGAGAGGCTAAGAAGATCGACAAGCACCTGTACCACGTTCTCTACCTCCGTGCCAAGGGTAACGCCTTCAAGAACAAGAGAAACCTTATGGAGTTCATCTTCAAGAAGAAGGTTGAGAACGCCCGCGCCAAGCAGCTTGCGTGAGTCTTTTTTTATAATGAGTGCACTGGGATATTTATATAAGGCCAGCTCTACTCGGTCCGTGATATTCTTCATGAAAATCACGGGGTTCTCCTTGAGCAAGATAATAGAGAATGTTTATTCATAAAGTAAATCATTTTTATTTTTTTACTTTCCAAGTCATTCCCACATTTAAAAGATAGTTTCTGTTATTTTTTCGGATTAGGGTTTTTCGTTTTGATACATTTTTTCAAAAAAATGAAAAGATAATCCAACATTTTCTCTGGTCACTTGAAAATGGATTGATTTGAGAAATGCGATGCAATTGCATGGGAAAAATATCTATTAAAATTTTTTTGGATCAATTTCTATCTTTACTAATTACTCTTTTGCAGTGACCAGGCCCAGGCCCGTCGTGAGAAGAACAAGGAGACCAGAAAGAGACGTGAGGAGAGAGTGGCCGCCAAGCGCGTCGAGACCCTTCGCAGGATCTCTGAGAGCGACAAGGCCGCTGAGAAGAAGTAAATTGTTGTTAAGTGATGCACTCATTGTATTGTTACAGCAATGAATGTACACATTTATTCGTTAATCCTTGTGTTTACACGTTACATGACACCGGGGATACGGAGACACATGACAGTTCTATTCTTTTGCTAATGTCGGCAGTCTTCTTGTTTGAGAATCAGGCTGATTAGGCCGGAGATCTTCTACTGAAAATATTGGCATATGAGAAGCGGATATCAAATGCGGTACCGTGGGTGTTCTCTTCTGTAAAATCTTGTACTTGCGGAGCTGTTTCGGTCTCCTCCACTATTTCTGATATCTAAAAGAAATATAATGTCTAGTTACTTTTGAAAGCTTACTTTAGCAACTGTATTTGTTGTTGCACGTTCTTGGGCACGAGGTGCGGATTCTATAATTGCACTGCCCGGAGCAATGTTTGATCCGCTCAATAACTAAAATAAGGTATTGAGAAGAGCCATTTAGAGAAATTCACCTGAAAATCTGGAAGTGGGAATTCTGATATCCGCTGCATTGATGCTGGGAACAAATCAAATCCCATTTGCTTCGTTCCTCGTATCATAACATTTAATCTGACTTGCAATATTCCTTGCGATCGCACTCTTGTCACTTGAAAAATTTGGAATATTAATTTGAAGAGAAAAAATATTACCTTCTCTTCCATCTTCTTGAGCTACTATTCCCGGATCGACGAATTCCGGCCTTCGTCCCGTAATCCAGCCGACCATTGATTGAATAGTCGATGATGCCACTGGAGTGAAACATGCCACTTCCCTAATGTATCTGCAAAGCATTCGTTCACGAGTGATCCTATCTCCCAACTCACGATCCGGGTACTGTAGGTATCGAACAAGCACCGTATCCTCTACATACATCATGTCCGAATGAATCCATTCCATAGCAGGAAAACACTAATTGTGGCCCTGAATAATCCCTATTACCGATGCCACTAAAGTGAAATCAGATACTATTGTAGAAGTACCTACATCGAAATGGGGAGGTTCCCCTGAATGTCGCCGAAATGGGCAGATCAACTACAAATCTGAAAAATATTGTGTAAATGAGTAGAGTAGATGAGTGAGACCTTCCATTATTGGGGATGGAACAACAAGTTGAGAGGGCATCTTCCCCTGCTAATTTATGCCATCCAAATGATGAATTTGAATGATACGAACTACGAATGTAAAGAGATGGAGTGGAGGGAAACTGAAGAGAGAAAAAGGAAACAGACTTATTGAAGAAATTTGTGAAGAAAATGTAAACTCACATAACCACTCTCGACCTGACCCGTTATTACGATTATGAATGAAGAATTTGTTGTTGTAGGGGCCTTTGATGATGATGTCATCACTAGCTAATCGATAAAGGAGGAATCAATGATTGATGACGTCATAGATGGAAGGGAGAGTACACATATGCCATAGACGAGAGAAGGAGAGGGACGGCAAGATAACCATGGAAACGAGTGACCAGTGAGAGAGAAGTGAAGAGAAGAGAAGAGGGAGGAGAGAAGGGAGATGGAGGGAGTGGAGGGAGAATCGTGTGAATCGAACTCATTAGAGTTCCTGTGTGAATTGCACACGGAATTCTTCAGACATACGGCAATCTTCTCATTTCTTAACTCATCTTTCTGTGCTAGAAATATGAAGATTTTCAGATATCGCTCGATTCTCCATGAAATGGAGATCTAAATCTAATATTAGATGCATTTCGAGCACTTTTATTATTCCCACAACGATTACTTTTCTGCGCGTAAAAAAAGAAGAAAAAAAGAGCGAAACTCCGCCCCCATTTCTCGCCTCTCCTGCCTTTCGCAAACTCGTCGCGACTAGCATGCGCTGCGGCTATAAGTTCTCTTGCGACGCCCCTCCTTCGGCGCACCTGTTTCGGCAGGTCCTGTACATAATATCCAACTGATGGTATTCCATCCTTGATATTTGTCTTTTTTCTCTCTCCACTCTTGGGTTCCATAAGGACCTGTCACCCCCTCCCCAGGTGGTCCACCCGGTTACTGCGCCCGTAACCGCCCTGGAACCATCTTTTTGGTATGCCATCTCCGAGGGGGTGGCGAAAGTTCACTGCCTTTAGAAGCTATTTCCATGAAGGCTAGTTAGCTATTTCGACTACGTGCGTCTGGATATTGAGAAGATACACAAATGAAGATTCCATCTTTTGACCCACTGACAGGGATCTGAGTACGAAGATCCCACCCCTTAAGCCATCATCCTGCAGGTCCATTGCCTCGATTTCAGGATAAATCTGTTCCATGAGGGAAAATTAGCAACCAATTCAATTTACCGCGTTCTTTTGCTACGGTTCTCAATAGACTGATCCAAGTTCACGGAAAGCATTTGGTACAACAAATTTATCATACAGCTCTGACGTTATCTATCTAGACTGCGTACAACTGAAGTGAATACTAGGAAAAGCCCAATAGATACTAAACAAAGAATAGGCTATTCAACGGATTGTTAGGGGAGGCGAATCGATTGATGGAGAAGACTCGAGGGAAGAAAATGGGTTAGATGGGAAAGATTAGTACAATTGAATGTCTTATGGAGAAAAGAATGATATCCGTGAGGGGAATTGAGACGAGAGAATGAATGGCAACAGAGGGGCGAACAATGGCTGAGTCTCGACACGATCAATGGGATTACGGTAATTGATTGGTCAAGCGAATGAGAAATATGTATGCTGCATATTATACAGTTTCTCTAGAGGAGCTACGGGTTGAGGGACGGGAGTAGAAGAGATTCCATCAGATGAAATGAATGAGGATGAAGAAGGAAAACCATCGTATGATGATCCATCGGGTTTGTAATCCAATGATGTTATCACTCGTTTATCCACACTATTCTCGAGATCTTCACCGTCCGAATCGATCTCTGCAAGGGATTGATCTTTGATCTTTATTCTAGGCTAGCATTGGAAATAGGTCATAAACTTTTCATCTAAAGGAACTGTGCAATCATAACTCATTATCAGGTATCTAGTAATAGATAAAATAGGTCACTAACCATCCTCCGATTCACTCTTCACGTCTCCCTTCACATCACTCGATCCACCATTCTTCTCCTCTTTCCTCTGCTGTTTCTTCATCTGAGAGATCAAAGATCAAATGGTAGATCAGAGACAGTAGACCATCGTACCTTTGCTCGTTGATTCTGGAACCAAACTTGGACGACTCTCACAGATAGACCCGTCTCCTTCGCCAATTGCTCCCGAACCTGAAATCCCATTATTATTTCCTTCTTGTGGTCCTCAGCAATTACTGAGTATTTGACTTTATTAAAATGCCCCCTATTTTTTTCTTCCGTACTACGAAGTTCCGTAGGCAAGATAATCTCTTCATGACATCAATTGCATCTAGTTATCTCTTTTCATCCCAAAACAATGTTTCTTTTCAATTATAGCCCTTTCTCATAATGATTCATTCTCTGCTAACCTTTCTGCATGGTTTGGGACTTCTCTCGAATGCAGCCTTGAATTGTCTTCTCTGTTGAGCATTCAGAATGGTTCGCGGTCTCTTCGGAGTCTTCCGATTTGATTCCGAGAGATCGAAGTCGTACATTCCAGAGGGAGGCACTGAAAATAAATCTCAAAATATTGCCGGAAATCTTCCCGTCTAACAATAAGTTGCAGAATACGATTCGGTACATGTGATATCATAATAATGAATCCGTATCTGTTTTCCGAATGCTTTTACACCATTCTGACTCGTGAGAGTTCACATGGGATGAAGAGACGGAATCTTCACACTTTCACCCATTGATAACTCAATGATTAAATCTCTCACGATGCATTTGCTGTTGTTGCTGGGCGCAGATCATCTGGTAGTCATTCCTACAGAGGGCGTCCTCGTTCACGATGTGGTATTCGTCGCCCTGAGATGGTGTGATGTGGTAGAGACTGGTGCATCGAGCGCAGTCAAGAAGGACGACGACTCACCTTCTTGAAGTTGAGACCGCAACAGACACACGAGAAGCAGGACTGAAATGGTGTGAGATTGAAGGAAGATCGGGGAAATTGTTTTCGGATCCAAGAAAATAATGACCAAAACATTCATAATCGTCTAGGATCTACCATTTGACCTTTGATCTCTCAGATGATTTTGTGATTGATCTTTGGTCTACTTTCTAGGTATGAATTAGAACGAATCGACACAACTGGGCCTAGTTACATAGTTTGGCTACCGTTTGGGATAGATTTTCGAAATGATGAAAATGGATAATACCTGATGATAAGTGGTGTGTACACATCGGAAAACGAGATCGGATGGTTGAAGGGCGAGTCCGCATCGACCACACTTACGACCAAAGAGACTGCAGATATCGAGATGAGATGAGAGTGATGGAATGGATGATGAAGAAGAAGGAGGAAGGGGCCTAGAAGGATATCCAATCTAGTCCCCACTACAACATCGAGAGATTGAAGAGTAAAAGGTAAAGATGTAACCACGCTAATCGATTTTACAGTCATAAGACAACGCTAGGAGGGACCCAATGGTAAGGGCAGCTGTTAGCTGCTATTGAAGAGTCTTCATTATTATTGCAATCGTTTTCACAGTTTCATGCTTTCTTCAAGGAATGTGAAGGGGGGGGGGATATTCTTCCAATGTGGGAATCAGTATCTCATTCTCAAGCCTGTCATCCTATTGTTGTCATATCATCTCATCACCCCTCCCTCACAGTCCCTCTTCCCCTCCCTTCAATCGTGTCAGCATGATCGATGACCTCTCCATTACACAACAATGAGTGCCACCCATCGACTACCGTAATCAAGACGGTCAAGTGGAGTGGTCGTCCGGTCACACTTATTACTTCCTCCCTCCCTCCCTCTCTCAGACACTGATCCCGAGATCAGAGCACGATTAGCCGAACAAGAGTGTGCACTTGAGACAGAGAATATGAGGAATTGGCAGGGTGCCAAAGGAGAGAATGAAGAGTGATCGAATTCAGTATTGTTCCGATCTCAATAAAAGGTAGGGGGGATTGAACTCGATACCCTTCGAATGGCTTACACTAGTCGACCATCCCGCTGTGATCATTGAATGATGTCATTTCTTGAAGAGTCAATCCCTTCCCCTCATCATCAAACGGGAATTCACAGGTACGATCCTCTTCCTCCTTCCCCTTCAGCCACCGTTTCATTTCATCGTCCCCTTTGTTGTTCGCGCACGCTTTTACAACAAAAAAGAAGGAGGAGAAGTAAAAGGGGTAGCCGAATCCCCCTCCCCTCCCCTCCCCCCTCTCCCCATCCCATCCCCTTCTCCTCCATTCACTCTCATGATTCATCCTCAACGGAAACTGCTTAGCCACTGCATGGAAAGAGCGAAGGAATCCAACAAAAACATCAAGGAAAAGGCCATCAAAGTTACCAGAAACAACCACAAGAACTGTCAAGAAACGATGATTTCATAGGAAATCATTCCTCGGAATTCAGTTTCGACTGCAATCCAAGCAGTGTCATTCCCAATACATCATGTCATGTTCTTCAATTGCTCTTCAGTGATACAGTGCCCCTTCAATTACGTCGAATGGACTCTCATAAAATGGTCACGTTTGGCTCGTATTGTGTCATCTTAGAGGATCTTCAGTGAGGGAAGTGAAGAGACTGGATGGGATGAAGAGGAGGGAGGAGGGAGGAGGGACAGGGGGAGGATTGAGACAGGCAATATAGGAGCTGTCCCTCATGGACATTCTTGAGTAAGAGTAGTGAGGGGTAGATGAGGGGGGTAGAAGGAGGAAGGAGGGGGGGGGGTGGCTGTCAGAACCCTTCCCTGTCTCTGTAGAGAATGCGCCAATCGTAGACTACCACTTCCGCTTATTTCTTGCGAACAAAAAGTTCAATAAAGGCGATATTGGTTAGAGAGTGGCGAGAGATAAGGGAAAGGGAAGAGAGTGCAGAGTGAATGGGAGATGTTGTCATATTGGACGATGCCATTCATATCATTGTTGAGCAAGGATAGAGATACGGTAGGTGGGAGGAAGAGGGTGGATACATGATCTATTCACTGATCTATTATGATGTCATTTGAATGAATCAAATGTAGATCAATCCCCTCTCATTCATCTGTCTCTTTCATCTCTTACTCCTCCTTTCTCATTCCAAAATGCGCCAATCTCTCTTCTATTTGCATTGAGTCCTCCTTCTCAGTCGCAATAAACGCCTCGATATTGGCTCCCACCACGACCTCCTGAGCAAACAAAGGAATACGGTAGGAGGAAAGGGCCCATCGATCGACTACGGTAGTAGTCCACCCCCCTTTCACGTTTCATGGGAGAAACCCCTGAATGGAGGCTATCATATGCAATAATGCGTGGTTATAGCCGAATGAAGCCATGATTGTCTGCACTCTCTTCATTCTACATTGTCTCTCACTCTCTCTGACCGAAGGGTGGATGGAGGAGGGAGAAGGGGAGGGGAAGCCGGGTTGGACCCCTCAGGGCACAGGTAGAAAGGGCGGGTGAAGAAAAAGGGGAGAAGTGTAAGGAGAGAAGAGATAACGATCGAAGAATGATAAGGGGTACCGTAGTCTGAATGGATGAGTAGCCTGTCTCTTATCTACTCTTGACAGCCTCTCACTTCCAGAGGGAGAGATTACCGCCAAAAGGGCGGAGATAGGCAAGGATCTCTTGAGGGTATCAAGCAGGTGGCAACTACCCCTCCCCTCTTGGGTCCTGAGGGAGTATCAATACGGGCAATGGTTTACGAGAGATTACTCGTGTAAAGACAGATGGATAAGAGCATCTGTTAAGAGAAGAAACTAGCTGAGGAATGAGAATCCCTCTCCCGAGGTGTCCTAAGTCCTACCCCATGAATCTCTCGAGTGAAAGAAGGATTCAGTCCCCCTTGAGTATCCCAAAGTGATCACGCAATCCTCTATTCTTCCTTAGATGAAGAGAGACGGCATTTGTACCCGTAGGATGGGACGTTTAGTAGCAGGGGGAAGGGTATCATGGAATCGTAGCCTTTCCCCGAGAGGGTTACGCACAAGAGGGAAAAGGGCAATGCGGAACGGAGGAAAGGATGGAAGCATTCCGATCCATGAAGAAAAGAGAGGCAACTACGAAGAATTAAAGGAGGAGTGGTACTCAGAGGGTCAAGGAATCAATGAAATCATACCCAATGCTAATCAGAGATGGGTTAATACAGAAACTATGCTCATTAACCAAGGAAATAGGCAAATAAAGAAAACAGAGGAGACAGAAAGAGACAAAGATCAAAGATCAATCTCACCCAGCATGGTCCTCCCTGCAGTAGATGTTGCCGTCCTTGGAGAAGCAAGTGCCTACAATTAACTTAATTAATTTTGAAAATTGAATAATAAATTCTAACCCGATGCGTTGAGCGGGAGCTGACAGGCAAAGCAACGAAGACACGACTCATGGAAGGTATCCTCATTGACCTGAGAATCGATTGATAGAAGGGATACAGTACTCTATCGTAGTGAGAGTGGAATCGACAACTGACTGATTACCTTGAGCACAAATCGATCCTGGATGGAATATCCGCATCCGGCACAGAGGAAAAGAGAATCGGATGAAGAGACGGAAGATGAAGTAGAAGAGGAATGAGGAAGAGGAAGGGGAACGAATGATGTCGTTGGTGTAGAATCACAATCTGAAAAGGATTACGGTAAGATACGGTAAGTGATTACGGTAGTCTCACCATCGTATGGAGGGGACAGATAGTCGAACATGGTAGATCAAGGGAGATGGGAAGGGATTGAACAAAGAGAGAAGGGAAGAGAATGGATTGGAGAGTAAAACAGAAGGAAGAGAAGAAGAAGACGATAGAAAATGATAGATGAGAGAGTGCAGGGAATAGGGAGAGATAGAGAGAAGGAGGGAAGGAGAGTACGGTAAGGGTTGATAGTACGGTATGTCAATGTGGAATACGGTAGAGATGGAAGTGACTCACTCGTTTCTGGTGGAGTACAAGTAGTAGAGTAATCGATGTAGTCTTCGGTCGGAGTGATGAGAGTGGAAGAATTCATCTGGAAGGAAAGAGGATTAGAGGGAAAGATCAAAGATCAACTAATGACTCACCTGATTGAGGGCATCCAAATCCATTAGATCCACGTTCCTCATTCCCAATTCACTCATCCTGAAATTGAGTACGGTAAGGAGGGGAGTACGGTAATCGGATGGATACGGTAAGCCGTGGGAGTAAATCCTGTGAACCAAGCTGTAAGCTTGACACAATAGGACTGGGTGGAAATGGGCGGAGTCAGGAATGGGAATGGAAGACCCTGAGGGGATGTGTCTACGGTAGGCCTCTCACCCATGAATCTCCCCCTTCTCCCTACTCTCTCTTCATCCTTCCCCTTCTCTCCCCTTTTCATGCACTCTTTGCCCTTCTTTAAGGGGGATATTGGATAGTGAAGAGGGGATGCTAGTGGATGTATCACACTATGGATTAGTGAGAGCACACCTTAGAGGGCAATATCCATGACTACCGTAATCCCCCCTTAGGATTATTGATTGGCTAACCAGTCAAGGACCATGACGTCATCATGCTACAGTGTCTAAGAAGGGATACAATTGATAGGGACTCACTGTGAAGGATCGATGCCAGACTCCATTACGACCGCTCAGAAGCAACGAGATGGAGGGGAATTGGTCTCCCATTCTCTCTCTTTCTCTATTTCTTTATTCAGATCACCCCTATTTACATATGATCTTTACAATGGGAGGATGCAAAGTCTATGGTCATCCTTCACTTAGCATACTCATTCTTCAGTGTGTGTCTCCCGTTACGTGATTATCTACCGGGAGGGGCGATATGCAAAGAGGATGCGAGAATCCCGCATCTTAAAAACGGGGAGAACAAAGGGAGAAAGCTGAGAGATAGGAAGCATGTTCACTCTCTCTCAACATACCACCCAGCTCGTAAGGTATTACCTATACCGAATCTAGAACCCTACTGTATCTACAGTACCTTTTATTCCTTGGTCTTCGTTGTCTTTTGAGTGTAGAAGGAGGAAGTGAGTGCCGTACTCTTCTTACTTGAGTTGCCAACTGTTTCATCTCTCCCGAATCGTCCCCCATTATTGTGAAAAGAGAGGGAAGAAGAAAGGGGGAAGGTGACGGCTACCGGAGGTTGACTCACGAGGGACTATCGAAGAGCCTTCCCTTCCCTCTCTTTCCCCGCCCATGTCACATGTCAACACTAAGACTATCAACTTCTTCCCTTAAATATCCACGAAGGAAGATACGAAATCTCCTTCTTCATCAAGAGATCATCGAAGGATTAACACAAGTCTGCCCTAAAATATGACGAGCAGCACTTTTGGTGGTGCGCCAAAAGGTGGTGTGGTTTGCGGGTACGGTAGGAAAAATCCTCAAACTTTCCAAATCTTCGTGGTTGTTGTGACACACATGCGATCATTCAGAATTGATTTTCTCGTTTGTTTTTGATGTCATGACTAATTATTCCTGCTTCAGATTTGACTGAGAATGTCTAGAATACGTCAGTGAATGAGATATCATCATGGGCGCCCACGAAAGTACCCCACAGGTTCCGTTTTCTTTAGTTCATTTTCGTTCATCTCTTTTTTTGTTAGGGGAAAATGTTCTCGTAAACAATGCCCTATATCTTAGGCTAAAGAAGTTCGTATCGAACTCGGAGAAGAGTGCTCTCGCAAGTCTGATGTGTACAAGCTATGGACGAGAGTACAATCGTGCACTCGAAACAACACAAAAGGTTTGTATCACTTCTCATTTCGGGTCGGAATTAATGTTATGATAGCTCTTATTGCCAATATTCGAATAATGAATATGTACAATCGATAGATCTCCCCTTTTAGTAAAGGGAAGAGCTTCCTATGATAGGCTCCTGTGTAAATACAACATTCGTTCACTTTTTGCTTATGTATTGCGCGTATCTTGATCGCATTGGTTAGAACGACCCTTTTCAAGGAACTCTCTTCGTGAAAGATCTCGGATCTTCTGCTGACTCTCGACAGTACTTCGAAAATGGAATCAAAGTGAGTGATATTTTCAAAGATGAATTATGAAATTTAATAATGAGCAAATTGCTCAGAGCAATTCTCACTGTTCCCCTATCTGATCTAATTTAAGTCTCTCCGTCAACTTCGTCATCCTTGTATTCTACAGTATGTTGATAGTCAATTGCTCCCAACAGAAGCGAGATTGTTCACTGAACGAGTCCAGGTTGGTCTTTTACCTTGTTCAAAAATTTTGAACTTCAAAATAGGTCTTTGATTATTATCTAACTAATTTAATGCTAGCTCAATAAATGCATTGGCTTTCACATAGAAAAACAGAAAACTTTTCTGAAGGAGCGTCTTTTGATCTTTTAATATTATAAAACCCTTCATCGATGATTAACCTCTTCAGGTACTCGATCTCTGTATCGATTCCCTCTCTGCAATTGAAATCAGAGCGGGACTTCGATCAATTCTCGATGCTCTCATCTTTCTACACACTACGGTAAACTCACTCTCTTAATTCTGCTCTATTTGTATTCTTATCATTATTACGAAAAATGCACATTATGTAAAGAGATATCAGATTCTGAGTGGAATTTCAATCAGAATACTTTGTATCTTCATTCAGGCATCGATATCTCACAATGCAGTTTGTCCTTCTTCCATCTACGTTTCACCCGATGGATCTTGGAGACTCGGAGGGTTTGAATTCGCACGGAAATATGGAGGAGAAAAGAAAGGTGAGTGATTTTTGTAGAGAAGGAAACTATTCGAAAACTTTTCCCTAACATTTTCAAAATGTAATTCAATTTCAGACGATCATCTTCTTCTTTCTGCATTCTTCAAAGCAGTCAAACCGAAGCCATTCTCGCCTCCGGAAGATCAAGTTTGTCTTTTTCCAGTTTATTTTTGTATTCTAATGTGTACCGTGTTTTTCCTATCGTTAAACATGGATCAATGTATAATATTTTCAAAAGTCCATCAAATGAATATCAGACTGCAATGAGATCGGACAATCCTCCATGGGCGAGAGATTCATTCGGATTGGGAAGATTGATTGAGTATGCACTACCCTTTGTGGAGAAGGAAGAAGAGGAGGAAAGTGGTTAGTTACTGTATTAATCTCAAATCAATCCAGTCTTAAACAAATCAATAGCGATCAATCGTTAAATTCGAGATGTTCAGTTATCTCATCACTGCGAGCTTCAATTTCTTCCCTTTGTGCATTGACAGCGAGTGAGAGAATGAGATTGGAGGAGAGCACGGGGATGGATGCATTCAGGTATGATTATATCATTTATTTCCATTACTTTGCAAATGTACAAGGAATTTGACGATATTATTCTAGAAACGGATAACCGTCGATGTAGATCGAATCGGTTGGAGGGGGGGGGGGCGGTGATTTGCGTGGCATCAAGTCGCATTATAATGCTATTTACAATATATTTTAATATATTTATATTTGCGAAATCGGGTTTATTGGTTGTATCAATTCATTATTTCAGTAATCCTCTGAGTGAAGTAGAGCACTTTGTGAGGACTATTCAAACGAAGAGTGAAGAGGAAAAGAACGAATTCTTCGAGTGAGTTCAAATTAATCATTTTGAGGAAACGATATTCATGCTAAATGTAAGATTCGAAGATGGTGAAGTTCGAAATATGAAACGAGATCTGATGATTTTGCAGTCGATGTCTCTCCTTGATTTCCTCTCTTCCTCCTCGAGTGATTGGAAGGAGATTAGCTCGTCCTCTTCTATCTCGATATGTTATCCTTGAGGGAAGAGCACATGATACAGTACTCAACCATCTATTGAAGCCAAGTGAGTTGATAGACAAAGAACGATGGGGGGGGGATGTTGATCTTCTAAACGGTGAAATGGATTGAGAGGATGAAAAGTGCATGTGGGAAAGGTGCGCTGACTACACGTGCAAATGGAATGCACACATATATCACATACTCCAGAGCGACTGAATGATAATGATCATATATGTCTAATATAATTATCTTCCAGTCCTCCCTTCTTCTTCTCCATCTGATCTCATCACTGGTCTTCTTCCTCTCGATCTCTATAGAGAAACAGTTCTTCCCGAGTGTACTCACGTATTGAGAGTGAGAGATCTCCATGTCAGAATGGCCATTCTCACTCATTTGGAGAGGTAAGCAATTCGAATTGGAATTTTACTTGAAAAAATTGATTAAAAAATAGAAGAATATACTGATCCCTGAAACAAAAAAGATTCTGCAATGCTGTTGTCGATATGCCTGGTATAATGTTATGGTATTATTGACACCCACGAGATCATTATGTTACCACTGTAACAGGAAATATATTACTCGCATGGGCGCAAATATATTCATCCTAATAACACGAGTAGAACAAAACACCGGTGTGACTTTGTGAGTAATCTCTCTCAATTCCAGCTTCGCCCTTCACTACTCTCGCGAACAATTGTGTAGTGTCGTCCTGCCAGAGGTAAGTGATATAACGTTTATTCGCTTGGTTACTCATTTAGATTTCATTTTCGAAAATTAAGATAATTTCCTGATTTGCTTAATTAATCTTCTTTGCAGATCTTGATCGGCCTCGATGATCCTGACGATCGAATTGTCTCTGCCACGCTGAAGGTTTGTTCCTCCCTTTAATATTCCATTCTGATGCCTGTTCAATATTCCGTGTGTTCCACTTCGTTTCCCTTCTCAAGTGCTAAAGGATTTTTCACGAGTTTCACGAGTTATTGTTGACAGCTAACACCAGTTCATCAATGCTCATTCATTACAGGCCATGTCCATTCTCGTGCCTCTCGTTGGCGCAGATGCGGTGTTGGGAAGAGAGAAGGGCAGTGAATCAACGCCTTCTTCGAATCGACGAGGAGGACACCGCGAACGGGCCAAGATATTCATCGATGGCACGCCAAAGGTGAATTCATAATTTTGAATTCTGGTGAACGAGAAGTTATAGGCTTCAAGTGCGACCGATTACGTCGTCTCGTCTACAGTATGCTCTCCAATCCATTCGAGACCCGTCTCTCCCCTGAGGGATATGGAGAAGAAACAGATGAAGATTACGCCGATCGATATTCCACAGTATCAGGTACGGTAGACGACACATCATTAGATAGGGAATTAAATATTGATTATTTTTTACTGTTGCAGATGCCAATTGCTCAAGAAACGAGTGTTGAGGAATGGAATGAAGAAGGGAACGAAGAGGGATGGAATGATGGATGGGATGAAGAAAGGACAGAGGTCAATCAAGATGAAGAGAAGAAAGAGACGGAAGAAGAGACTCGAGTGGTTACTGTATTGAAGAATACGGTAGATCGAGTCCCGATCGAACCGAAGAAGGATGGAATTAAGGATATTGGTTAGTTATTGATTGATAATCGTGAATTCCAGTATTTCCTTGCAGGATCTGAATTTGCTCTCAAGGTTACGGTAAAGGATGAGATCGATGATTTATTCGCAGAGATGCAGCCACAAATCAAGGTATAGTGAATTATTAGTGATTGAGAAAGTGTTATTTTGATGGAATTTAGCTTCTTAGGAATATTTCTGTTTTTTTGTATTGTCATTTATTGCAGACATCGGGGTCGATTCTATCTCAACTCGAAGAGATAGCAGTCAAATCAACTCGGAGTACCGTATCCCCATCGAGTAGTGCAGACGAGGAAAAGAAGGATACGGTAGCTCCCACTCGATTGACATTCACTGCCAATGATGAGGTACGGTAGATGAGTGGTACTGTAGATGAAGAGTTATTGATTGCAGGTCGCTGATTCATGGTGCGGAGAAGGAGAATGGGGATTGGATGAAGACTAAGAGATCAAAGGTCATCAAATGGAAGAAAGGTCTCTTTTGTCATCTGTCCTCTGGTGACTTCTTCTCTCGACACTCAATCATTCTCTCCCCTTCTCTTGTCAGTCCCCTCTTCGTTCTTTGTAAATACTTTCTTTTCTCCTTCTCCTTTTCTTCACTCCATCTGTTGAATGCCCCCTTCTCACGTGCCTTTGTTACTGTAGAATGTTCTCTGTTCTCTGATGCAATACTCCCTCAATATTCCCCCCGATGACGTCATTGTGATACAGTAACCCCTCTAGCCATACCTCTAATACCGTATCCACTCGATTCCCCTACCGTAACCCCTGTGATACGAGCTAATTATTCGATAGCTCTAACTAACCAACGGGAAACACATTCATTACTGTGATAGTATTACCGAGTTTGTAACGAAATAATAATAATAAATCGGAAGGTAATTGTCCTCCCTTCCTTCTACACACGCAGATCACATTCGTCGATGGAGATGGATGATTATGGTAATAGGAAGGAGTTCGTTGTGTACTCATGACGTAGTGCGAGTAGAATGAAATCGAGGGTGGAATCGGATTGAGAATGGAACGGAATATTAATGGGGTGAGGAATGGATTGATGTTGATAGAGAAAGGGACGGTCAATCTATGATCCTGTCGACGGATTATATTGTTATCTATCTACTATGTTGATGTTGTGAGGGAGTAACAGTGGGTGGAATATATTCTGAATGAAGGAAAGAAGGAAGAGGCTTTTTTCCCTTCCTCTTTGGCAACTGTGGCATCTGTATTGGCTAGTGGTAATCATTCATCTGTCTCTCATCTCCTTCTCTCAATCGAGAGATGAGACAGCTTTACCCCTCATCACTCTTACTAAGGCCTTTTCTTGTGACTAATGATTGATACTTAGTCATTTATTTTGGTTGACCTAGCACAGTCATTTTATTTCCTTCACTGATTCCATTCCGACCTGCCCTCTTGCAGGTCGAGAATGAATCTGTGTTGATGTGGCTCTTTTTTTCATTTTCCGAATCTCGTTATCGTTCAAGAAGCTCCTTCTATGTCTTCCAATCAGGTCCAATGCAAATCTTCCTCAATTATTAGTTGAATGGGACTCTTCATTGACTGAATCTGCCATTGTCATTCCTTCCTCTGGTTTAGACAAGTAATAGACAGAGATCACTCCTCTCAGGGGTCCATCTGCTCTTCCCCCTCTCTCATTCTCGAGATACTCTCTCCATTGCCCATGCTCTCTCACTCCATCTGACCAGTGATAGAGTATGAAGAGTGAAGAGACAGGGAACATAACCCCTCCTCTTCCCTCTCAGATTCCCTTCATTCCTACACAAGCTCATCTTCATTTGATGGCAGTCCAAATGATTCCGGAAATTCGATCAAAAGAAGATGTAGGGAAGAAGATCTCAACGGAAAGATTTATTTCGATAGATTGGAAGAGTGAGAGATTTCACTCCTGTCTACTCTTTGTTGACAGAGTTCCCATAGAGATTCGATTAATCTCCAGATTTTTACCAGAGTTGTTCAACAAATTTTTGATATCTCATTTCACAGCATTGAGAATCGAGATATTTTTACACACCTCTGATTTGTACAGCGAAAATTAGATTGAGTACGAGTCTTTCCGTATTTTTAGATTAGAAACCTGGGTCAGATACCGGAGAAGTTGCAGTTTTCGTTCGATAGGTTGGAAGAGTGAAAGATCTCGCTCAAGTCTATTCATTGTAGACGGGGTTCCCATAGAAATCCGCCCAATTTGCAGATTTGTAGTTTGAGAATTAGAGTACGAGACTTTACGTAGAAACCAGTGAATCGAGGATGAATGAAACATAGATTGGACGAATGAATCTGATTAGTGAGTAATCCCTCCCCTGGAAGTCGTCGACTTGAGTCTTTGCGTGTCATTAGGTCACGCATTCTCAAGTATCCTCAAAAAGATTCCTCTTCATAGGAATGTTTCTCATTTCCCTTCCATCTCAAAGGACAACTCAATTGATCCTCATTCCGTTCGAATAAGTCACGTCCCTTCCCTCCTTTCCCGTTATTGTTCGTGGATTTGGGCTGTCAAAATATTTGTGTCTCTGCTCAACTTGTCCATGTTTTGAGTGAATTCGAGGTTGAGTGCGAGAGCAAAATTTCCATTTTTGCTCCCGGTTCGAATTCACTGTGTCACAATCCTCGAGCACCCAATCATTCACGTGAATTCCTTCCATGAGAATACGAAATGAGAAGGATGAAAGAGTGAAGTAATGGAGTCGATCTATCGTAGTGAATGAGAGAAGTGCGAAGTGAGATCATTGTAGACTGATTAGACCACTTATGTCCATTGTGAGAATGGCACAATTCCAACACGGAAGATCACTGATGTTTCGAGAGGAAATTCACGGAAATTCGTTGACTGAGACTTAAACTGAGGGCAGTTTAGACGGGATGGAAGAGAACGAAAAGGAGTGTTTATGACCAAACACTTTTTCTATTTCTTCTCTCATTAGAGTGAACACATGCCCACTTCCAGAGATCTAAAGGAAGAATTTAAGGGGGATTTCAATTTCCCTTTTCCCAGTTTTATCCATTCTCAGAATCTAAGGGATTCACTCTCTTTAGCCCTCAGTCTTCAGTCTTCCGTGGGAATTCTTCATCTCATCGTTTCAGTCTTTTCCTCTGGATCTGAACTGCTTACGTAAGGGGCTCAATTCGAGAGGTAGAATGTAGTGTGTCGAATCAGCAAACCATTCTGTCCGGTGCTAGTTTTCAGTAGGATCTCTGAACAGGTACATGATTTGCATGGAGTTCACGAGGGTTGAAAGGGGGCGGAGTCTCTGCCCCCTTCCCCCCTTCCTTCCTTCTCCCGGGATGGAAGAGACAGTTGCACATCTGTTGTCCCTCCTTTCTCCTGTCTTCACTTTACCATTCGGTTCGCGCAATGGGTTGACTGTTAGTGTACACTTTGACATCTCTGCATATTTTCATCATCTAATTGATATCTCCTTCGGTATCTTCATTCCATCTCTTCATCACTTAGATATCTGCCACTTCATCTCTCTTCATTTACATTTTCTCTTCATTCACATTAGCCATAATTCGCGCAATATAATAATGTACTAGTGAGCGCACGCTGTTGAAGAGAGATGTGATACGGCAGAGAATCCGAGATAGTTCATGAAATGAAGAGAATCATTGGCCCCGCCCCTTTCCCAGTTCTTTGACTTCTCTCTGTTGCATCCATTATCATAAGCCTCCTACAGTAGTTGGGAAGGGGGGAGGGGTACTGTAGATAGAGAGTTGAGGGGGGGGGAAATGTAGATTGGGAGTCTAATCGACTTCCGATTACATTGCTTCCCTTCACGCGTCGTCATTGCTTTTCCATTCTGAATTCTCCTTCTTCTGTGCTTCTAACGTATTCTCATTGAGTGATGAGGATGTTCTTCCATCAAAGGAAGGCTATCACTGAGTCTCCCCCCTCCCCTCCCTCTCCCTCTCTTCCCATTCATTGACTGATGAATTGCTCTCGTCCTTCCCATTCAATGATTTCGTCGCTTTCTTTTCTCTTCCTCACTTGATTTATCCTCTTGTCAGTCTCGATCCCTTCTCTAACTCTCTTCCATTCCCTCACTCTCTCATCAATCTCAGAGATCACCTACTTTACTGCACTTCTGTTATCTCAGAAAGAGAACCCCTAGAGTTTCAGAATCTTTTTGTTTGAGCGGTATTGGTTAGTGATAACGATTTTTGATGGTTTGGTTTGATAAGTCAATCAGTAGAGGGACAAACAACGAATGTTTGCAAACTGCGAACTTCGCACTCGAGATTTACTCTTTCCTATCGTCCGTTCGTTTTCAATCGTGAACTTTATCCTCAAGATATAATTTCCCCTCTCAATTTCAGCATGCATTCAACACTCTCTTCAATCGCTTTCACATACGCTTTCACTATCATTCTACTGGTCCAGACATACGGTATGATCTGCCTACTGTAGATCAATCGATAATTGTTCCATTCAGGAGTCTCGGCAGCAAATTGGGGCTACGGTCATCATAATGGACCCGTGACCTGGGAAGGAGCCTGCAAGGTAGAGACTTATTCATTCATTCTTGACCTTCTGAACCATCCCAATATCTTCATTCATTTCAACATCGTTCATTACATTCTTTGACGCATTCAGATCATAATCACAACCTTTCTCATAGTGATTCATTCTGTTGCGTCTTCCCCTTTGTCTCTCTCTCTCTCTCTCTCATCATAACATACCGTATTCCACTCTCTTCCAGACGGGACTCCGCCAGACTCCAATCGATATTCGATCCACTGACACTGACTACTCATTCATGGAAAGAATCTCATTCGTCAATTACGATCAAAAGGACAGTGCAACGATGCAGAACAACGGGCATTCGAGTGAGTGCATCGAGTGCATTCAGAAGGACGACCTTTCCTATTCATCGTCTATTGCAGTTTCGATCGCAGACTTCCATGAGTGGGAGAATCCCCCTTATATCACTGGAGGGGCTCTAAATGGAAAGTACAATCTCCTTCAATTCCATCTTCATTGGGGACAGAAAGATCATGAGGGATCAGAACACAAGATTGGAGGACTATCGTATCCCGCTGAGGTTGGTGTGTGTGGTGTGTCGATGGATGAGAAACGTCGCCCTTCCAGTTGCATCTCGTCCACATTAAAGAGGGACTGAACATCACGGAAGCACTCAAGAGAGGAGACGGTCTGGCGGTGAGTGGTGTATCTCATTCAGAAGTCGGTGAGAGATGAGCGTGTGTAAATCTCCATTTGCCAGGTGGTCGGAGTCTTCCTCAACATTGACAATAACAGCGGCCCATTGGCTGCAGTTGCTAATAGTATCGACGAAGTCATCTACGCAGGTTAGGCAATGTGAAGAGTACACAATCTCACCACTAATTTCAGGAAATGAGACGGAGATTAAGGAGGTTCGTCCCCGATCACTTCTTCCTTCTGTTACTGATGCATTCTACAGGTAATCGATAATAGAAAGATCAAAGATCAAAGTGGTCATCTCTCAGATACGAGGGATCTCTCACTACTCCCGGTTGTCAAGAAGCCGTCCAATGGATTCTTCTTGCTGAGCCTGTCTCCATCACTAGAGATCAAGTGAGATTTTATGCTACTAGATATAATGAGAGCGATATGTGATCAATGATCTCACAAGGAACTTAGTTTGGACCTTTGCCAAGAACATTGCGTAGGAAATTCCGGGATAAGTGAAGCAGTTCGGATATTGGGATGGATGTGTAAACATGAATGGAGATAACTGAAGTGTTTGACTTTGATGCTCTGGCTATCCTGCAGTATTGGGAAAGTTTCAGTGAAACAGAGATAGGATGTCAATGTACCCAAATGAGACGGAAGTGGGGGCAGAAAGCACCTAGAAGGGATTCCTAATTGAGGCCAAACACTCAATCTCTATATCTCATTTTGCAGCTTGATGAACTTCGCAAGGTTCGCAATACCGAGGGAGAAGTCCACGATCACAACTACCGGTGAGTCAAAGATCAAAGTTCAAAGATCATCTTTTCATTTTCAGTCCCATTTATCCCTTGAACGGTCGTCGAATTCGCTTCCGACCTGCTCAATACGATAGATTGCGATTCTGCTCCTCTTCATATTCTCTTTCATTCTTCATCACCGTAATCGTCACTTTCCTTGCCAGGACCTTCAACTAAGCAAGACCGTATCCCCATCTATGTACATTTCAACAGCGTTTACTGTAGTGAGCAATTCGCATTCTATCAAAAATCTCATACTTTTACAGCTTTTTACTATTGCCATTTCATGTAATGTTGGTGCTGATAAACCAAAGAGTGCTATTCTTACTAATATGACTAATCCATTAACCACTAACCACTAACAACACTAATCTTCAATTATTCCGCCATTAATTCATCGGATGTTTCTTGCCATCTAAGATTCTTTCATCACGCAATGCTTTTAGATGTGAACAGTATTGTGAGACAGCTTATTATCGTGATCTCATTTATTGCGATAAATTGTATTTAAAATAATATTTGTTATTTTGCATGGCAATGATCTCAACGACACAGTGTTGACAGTGTTGCTAAAGTCTTTACCAGATAGAAAAACATTTCCGCATCCCCTTTCTTCTAATTTTTGCAGGGTCAACATAGTTTTTTCATCAACAAATTGCTTTCTGCAAAAGGAGTAATCAGACTTCATCTATCAATGAAGTGATCACCACTCAGGAACCGCATATCTACAAAAAATCGATTATCTTTTCACATGTTTTGGCAAAGCCAATATTAAAAATTATTTTAATTCATGATCCATTTATCATGTGCAAAATTGGACGAAGAATTTGTTTTTGTTGCTCTTATTAAAAAATTGTGAAAATAAATTGAAATAAGTAAAGTGACCCACCTAAAAATAGTGACCCTTCATTCCGAGGCGATGCGTGTCGCGGTCGCGTATTTTTCGAATTTTCTTTTTTATCTTTTTGAAAAATGCTTGTTTCTGCTAGTTACATGTATAGTTTTCTGGTTATTTTGTGCTAATATTGAAGCCCGTACATCGTTTCATACAATCGTACCTTGTTTCCCTTCCTGCTACCACTATTCCATTGCTACTCGTCTAAGTTAGATCAAATGTGCTGCTTTCAGAATGTTCGGTCAGGGTGCATTTGGCAGCGGGTCGAAGCCAGTATTCGGGACTGCAGCAACCACTGCCTCCGCCACTCCGACGTTTAGCTTCGGAGGCGGAGCAACCACCACGGCCGGCACAGGAAGTTAGTTACTTACGCCTTAATTTCGTTTTTATTTCGCAACGGGGCTAAATTTCTGTATCAATAAACCATTGTTTTATTTGAGGTTCCCTGTTTGGTGCTCCCGCAGCCACGACGACTGCACCAGCCGCATCCTCTTTCAGTTTTGGAGCAGCAGCGCCGGCTGGGGGAACCAGCTTGTTCGGAGCCAAACCCGCCTTTGGTGCTCCTGGTTCGTTATTTCGTTTTTTTTGTAACGTTTCCTGACATACTTGCAATGAGACTTACTCAAAGTTGGGATGGGGGTATCAGAATAAATGATGCTGGGATGATACATGATTGAATTATGTGACTGCAGCAGCCACAACGACTGCGTCTTCTTCTCTCTTCGGAAGTACTGGCCCTGCCACAACTGGCTCTTCTCTATTTGGAGCTGCACCCGCTGCTGGTAAATAATTATGAATTTTCCCTTTACACTTTGATTTTATCTTACACGAAAAATAAATTCAACATTAGTTCCAATTGAGCAAATTCTCTTTCCAGTTGATCGCTGTTCACTTAGGTACTTCTCTCTTCGGATCTACAGCCCCGGCGGCTCCTGCAGCTGGTGGTTCATCTCTCTTTGGTTCCACACCCGCTGCGACTACCGGAACCAGCTTGTTCGGTTAGTCTATTAATTACAGAGATACTTTGAATAGCTATTTTTTCATTCTCAATTGTTGTTTTTAACAATTTGTTCTCTTAGGTCAGCCTGCAGCCACTACGGCTCCATCGAGTGGTTTCTCGTTCGGAGGCGCGACTACTGCAGCACCTGCAGCAGGAGGTGGAGGCATATTCGGAAGTACGACTGCAGCAGCACCTGCAGCAGGAGGAGGACTATTCGGAGCCACACCGGCTGCTCCTGCTGGTAGCTATATTTTCTCATTATTTTCGATAGATTTCCGTCTAAGTAAAAAAAATAGTGTAGCATCGAATGTATTGTTTTTTTTAATCTAATAGTTCGAAACGTTGTAGCCACAACAACATCTCTATTCGGTGCCCCTGCAGCTCCTGCAGCCACAGGCGGTCTCTTCGGCAGTACATCCACAGTGACTCCTGCTGCAGGAGGAACATCGCTCTTCGGAACTCCCGCAGTAACCACCACTGCTGGTTTGTTTGATTATTATCTCGAACCAATGCTTTTGGTGTTTCAATATTTATATTTTCTGTTCGATCGAACCATTCATTTTCAGGAGGTACATCTCTATTCGGTAGCACTGCCGCTCCTGCCGCCACTGGAACCTCTCTATTCGGTTAATTTTATGTTCTACAATGACTTTAAAATCATTTTTTATCTGGAAAGATAAATCAACAAAAATATTAAAAATAACATGCTACTGGCGATTGATAAGTGGTAAGTATTTCACACGGTCGTTTTAAATAGAGAATAAACATGATAGCTTATCCTAATTCTAATGTGCGATGGACGCAGGTACTCCGGCTGCGACCACTGCTGCAGCTCCTGCGACCGGTGGTCTGTTCGGAGCTCCTGCAGCACCAACGACAACTGCAGCCACTGGAGGTCTATTCGGAGGTACGAGTTTTAATCACAAACCGCAATAACTCATTGCTATTGTCAGGGATCACTATTTAGTTTTAAATATAGTTTTAAATATAATATGTCAAATATCAATGATTTCTTTGAAGCTCCTGCTTCGACTGCAGCAGCAGCTGCCCCTACAGGAGGTCTCTTCGGATCGACTGCCACTCCTGCAGCCACGACGACTGGAGGACTCTTTGGTGCTGCACCTGCTGCACCCGCTGGTTAGTCTTACTTTCTATCTAAAAATATGAACACGAAAAGACATAAATTATACCAATTCTGCATTAACATTTTTCCCAAGACAACTTTTTTTCTATATTTCTCTCGATTGTGATTCGTGCCTTTCAAGAACCAGCAACCTTAAAGTTTCAAAATGCTGCGCATTTGTATATCAATTACCGATATCTTTCAAGTTTCGGTGTGCACATTTGTCTATCAGTTACGAATAACTTTCAAGTTTCACACTGTTCCTACCTACCCAATAATTTCTGAGCGTTTCTTCTATGAATCAGTTTCATTTCAGCGACGGGTACATCTCTCTTTGGTGCTGCCCCTGCTGCAGCTCCCTCCACTGGTCTCTTCGGAGCTCCTGCAGCAACCACGACTGCTGCACCCACGGGAGGACTATTCGGAGGCACGCCCATTTATTCATAAATTTCTCTATTCTAGGCGTATTACTGTTTCATTGTTGAATTAATTGGTCCTCAATTCAGCTCCAGCCACGACTACAGCTGCAGCTCCTGCAGCAGGAGGTCTCTTCGGTGCAGCTCCTGCAGCCAGTGGACTGTTCGGCACTGCCGCACCTGCTGCACCAGCTGCAGCCGCCACTTGTGAGTAGAACACTTTTAAGTAGACACAAATTTTCATGAGAAAATTTATTTGTGTTTCAGCGGCTCCATCCCTCTTCGGTACTCCGACTGCGACGACTGCAGCCCCTGCAGCAGCAACCGGTGGTCTCTTCGGGGCGAAACCAGCTGCAACAGCTGCAACTCCATCTGGAGGAGGACTGTTCGGAACGGCACCCGCCACTACCACGGCCCCTGCTGCAGGTGAGGAACATATTAAATAGAGATGAGAGTGTAATCTGTTTAGAAATTTGGAATATGACTGAATCTTTCTTACATACTAATCTGAAAGATGCTTTAGAAAATGACAAGGTGGATTATAAAGATGATCACTGACAATAAATGGTTTAGCTCCAGCCACTGGTGGTCTCTTCGGCGCTCCCGTTGCTACTTCGACCCCCGTTGCTCCCGTAGCTCCCGCCCCTGCGACTACTACTCTATTCGGAGCCCCGACTACTGCTGCACCCGCTGCAGCTGCAGTCACGACAGCTGCAGCCACTCCTCTGTTCGGAGGTGAGCAGTTATGAGGATACGATTATGAATCAGTTTCATCATGAGTATCATTATTTTGACAATGACGAATATAAACATCCAAAGCGGAGAAGTGATGTGGATGAGTCACAATAACAGTCAGAGACAAAGCTCATGAATAAGAAATGACAAATGGAGATCGTTGCAAAATTATGCTAGTGTTGTTTAGGAAGTGGAGGGGGGGGGGGTTGCATTTGTGATCAGGTTGAGAAATCGTGAAGTAACAAAATGAATAAATAATATATTTGAGCCGCTGCAACGACGAAGGCTCCCACTGCAGGAACTCCTCTCTTTGGAGCAACAGCTACCACTACCAGTGCCCCTGCTACGGTATGGATTGGTTCCGTTGAGATGTTAAACTTACAATTAGTGTAAAATAAGTAATTTTAGAATTTTGCTTGTTTTGCTTAAATTTCATTGAGAAGCGATGCTTTGATTTGACATTCAGAAAATTGATGAATGATTATTACAGGGTGGTCTCTTCGGTACTCCTTCGACGACATCGACTCCTTCTGGAACAACAACAACGAGTACGTCGTCTGCTGCTGGATTACTATTCGGGTCAGTTGCAAGTATTAAATTAATTTATTATTACCCTCTACTTTATCTTCGTTTAGGGAGGACCACGGGAAATTTCAAAAGCTTTCTAAAATTCCGTTTTCGGCTGCAATGGGACAATCGGTGATACAGAATCACACTAACATCGTTAGATTTGCAAAAAAATCGATTTGAACAAGTATGGACACATCTCCCGACGGGGTGGTTCCTGTCGTGCGGTGACAGCCGCATTGGTCAAGTTGACGCGTCGTTTCGTGCGTGCGGCTCGTGTTCGGCGGGGCAACTATTTTTCTTCGTGTCTCTTATTTCCCACCAGGGAATTTCGTGTGTGATTTTCTTAATAAAATGAATCAAAAAAATCAATAAATAAAGCAAGTTTCATAAAATGTATCATATAGACCCCGATTAATTACGGGATGTCAATTTCTTGTGCGATATTTACAATATTTTTTTCAAACTATTCGCGAAACTGGAATTTCCTGCTTTTTCTCTGAATGGTGCACACGAGACCACTTCATTTAATGCTTATTAAATTGAACAACCGCATTCTTTGAAACGGATAATAATCAATAAAAACTTAAATCGCTAATTTTCAGGGCCAAAATTTATGATGTTCGCGAAACTGGATTTTTTTTTGTATTTTGTACTGCGTATTGGCATCATTCCTAACTTCAGAATAAAACGAAATTTTGAGAGCCGCATTCTCAAACATTCCCAAAATAAACTAAAAACAAAAATAACGTGAGGATTTGAATTCCCGGGTGGTGAACGACAGAAAGCCTGTCACAATAAATTCGCCGGTTCTGGGCGCGGACTTTCCGGCTTGGTCCTCCCTAATCTTCGTTATTTTCTTTTTTAGTAATCTAAATTACAAAGGTTATGAAAGTGAATAAATTGCAGAGCGACGAAGCCAACGACGACAACTGCCAGTCCATTGACTATCGGTGAGTTGAAGTGATCATGTTTTGTTTATCCATTAATATTTATTATACATCGCTTCAGAAATGAGTTCTTACTGTCGAATTTTCGTCGTTGAGCATATTTGAGTACCGGAATGGGTTATAAGTTTCAGGTTCTACGGCGCCCTCTGTCTCTGTCTCTGCCTCAACAGGAACGACAACAACGACAGCTCCCACTCTCACTGCAATCTCAACGACGAATCCACTTCTATATGGAGAATTGGAGACAATTCTCGTTGGATTGACGGCTGATTTCGATGCACAGGAGAGAATGTTCCTTGCCCAGGTTGGAAGAGGGGGGGGGGGGGGGGGGGGAGATTAAGTACAGTCATTGTCAATACCTACCGGACCATATTTGTAGTCTACAACTGATCAAATAGCTTAAAAATCGATAATATGTGCTGACATCCGGACAGGATGGAAGGAAAATGTGTGATCGATTATATAAGGGGAGTAGCGACGATGTGACTAATGTTTCTCGTTAAGGCAGTCGAAGTGAATGCGTACGATCGAGTTGTGAGGGAGAACGAAAACAAGGTCAGGTTGTTTATCAGTAATACATATTATTTAAAATTTTAATATAAATTTATACTTTAAAAAAGTTTACAAATCATTATTCAGATTCTGGCAGTGGACAATGAGTTGCGATCTCTCGAAGACGCTCGTGATCAAATCAATCATAATATCGATTTCATCGAGAATCAGAATTCGGGTAAAGAAGAATCTCAAATGAACAATAAAATAATGAATAATTTGCAGAATTGGAGAAGATGGTGAAGGAATTAGAGGTGAAATTGAAACTGCCCGAGTGGTCTGATCAGGTGTGTTTTTTTGCAATTTCCTTTTCTCTATTTTAATATAAACTATTTTTGTTTTTTTTTTAAGAATGTATTGAATGCAGGATCGTCTCCTTCCTATCGACATGAGCTGTGCCACTGCTGCTGATGTACAGAGACATAATATGTGAGTGAGAAATCAAATTGGGAACGAGGAAGTATCGATGGTAATGAATTGATATGACATTTTCTATCTTTCAGTATGAATCTGTTGACGTCCGTTGATTCGCAGACGAAGAATGTCGAGGGAGACATCGAAGATATCGTCAAACATGTCAGTTACACACTTAAAAACATAACTATGTTCTTCTAATGTTGATTTTTGAACATACATTACCCACTTGTTTCTAGTTTCATAAACTGGTGGATGTTCTATCTTTAAATTTGTTTTTCGTTAAACGAAGTTTCTATGAAAATGAATAAACGTAAAGATGCGAATATATGATAATCTCTATATTTCAGTTGACATCTCTCCGATCTTCTCACGATACAGCAGATGCATGTGCAGATGCGACGAATCTCGATCAAGTTTGTCTCATTCTACAGAAACAGATGGGATCTCTCGCTTGGATCGAACAGAAGACTGGTATGTATACACTTATTGATTATGCAATTGGATATCTATTTGATAATTGATAATTTATGAATAAAAAGTAGTAAAATAACATAATAATTGAATATTTTTGCAGAGGAGTTGCAATCTCGAGCAAGTGTACTTGCATCTCATCTATCAAACGCCTAAACCATCGAAGAATTTTATTGTTTACTGATTCCCGTTTGATCTACGCTATACTTTACTGGTTTCGTTACTTCCTATTCTAACTTTTTTTTGTATTGTTGAATCACTCTTATTCTAGGATTCTAGAAAGTATTAGATATCCACGTTAACTACCAGTGAATTTATTTTTCGACCTAGGAATTCATTATTATTTTCACCGTTTTCTCAGACGTCTGATCAATCATTGTTACATGTTGCATTCGAAGATAAATTTATTTCATTGTAAATCCGAATTACTGCGGGCACATCTTGAACGAGATCAAGAAGATCAAAGATCGTATATACAAGGGAATGGGCCATAATACACCCTTTGTTTCTTACTTTTTACTTCTCTTTTTTTCTCACTCTGATTTCATCTATTTTCCTTCATATTCATTCTGGAATTCTTCATTCCAATTGATTAGTCTACTTTTCCTGATTCAAGTTTAGTAGGTGTGTTTCACATCAGTTCACGAGCTCTATCAAGACACTCATTCATCTCTCTTATCTCTCGTCACTCTCATCCAATTCTCTTCTCTCATCGATACTCTTCATGCACCGTAAGTTTATCCAGCTGAATTTCGATGACCTTTATTCTTCTCAACTCACTGAATTCAATTTTCTTCAATGAATTACATCGCTAAGGAAAATATAGGTAAATTAGCATCATCTTATCAGGAATTGTGAAAGAGTATTGATTATGAAAGTGATTTTGAAATAGTATTTCTCATCCCTAGGAGTGAACTCTTCTCCCGTGCCTCCTCCTCGACTGTCTCTTCTCTCCCGTCTCAACCTCTCTTCTGCTGGATACACTGAATTCTCCATTACGGGTATGATAACCGGATCATCTCATTCGGTAGTCTCATTTATGTAATTTGCTCTTCTTTCAGCGGATAAACTGAAGGAGCTCGTTGATGAAAGAGCTGATGGAATCGAAAGAGGAAATGGATTTGACTATGGAGTATTCGATGAGTGTCCATCTCCAGTCGGATTGGACTTCTATCGTTATCCCATTCCTCCTCGTCCTCTCAATCTTCATCCTTCTGTCCCCATCTTCTTCGTATGATCTATTCATTTAGTATTGAGTATTAGCAGAATCTATCCAATATCCAAAGATTGAGTTGAAGAAACAAAAGAGATCAAATGATTTTTCTTTTAGTAGGTAGCCGATTCGTATTCGATCTCATTCAGGTTGATAGCACCTACGATTTCTCTAGTGGAGAAATGGAGAGATTCTGTAGGGCGAATCCGATATCAATCGTGAGGTTATCTTCTATGCAATTCCTCAGTTTGAAGTAATTCTTCCATTTGAGAGGATTGACCGATAGACTCGATATAGATCTCACACTGTTCTCAATCGATTCGCTTTTGTCTCTCTACCCAAAAATGCCCATCAAAGTACCCAATCATTCTACTATTCATTCTTTTATCTCGACATTTCAGTTGCATCTTCAGAGGAAAAATGAGAAGGATTCGAACGTGAACGAAGGCGGAAACGATTCATGGGAGTTAGTCAGTGAGAGGTACTGTATCATTCTCCTTTCCATTGAATAGTCTCTGATTCAGAGGAAGAGGTACACTGCAATCCCAACAAGAGTACATGGAGAAAATGCAGGAGGAAGTTAAGATATTGAAGATAGAAACAATGAATTCTTCTTTTTCTCTTCAGAAGGGAAGACGACTGCTAAGAAGGTCAAGAAGGAAGAAGAGAAGATTCAATTCGGAGTTGCTCATATATCCGAATATCCTCGAAAGTTCCACAAG
Organism: Pristionchus arcanus; assembly: GCA_900490705.1. Classification (NCBI taxonomy): domain Eukaryota; kingdom Metazoa; phylum Nematoda; class Chromadorea; order Rhabditida; family Neodiplogasteridae; genus Pristionchus; species Pristionchus arcanus. The sequence continues at coordinate 217,684 of LS486774.1, read as the reverse complement.
CAGATCCAGGTTACTTTTGACATAAGGTTCAATGATAATCTCAATTTCAGGAGCTGAACAAGTTGCCTAAGATCTTCAGACCAGGCCAATCAGACGATTTGCTCACACTTATGGGCTTCTACTTGTCTGGTCTATCGGGTATCTACAGTTTCCTCAAAGTACGTTGGGATTGTAAATAGGATGAAATGATCTCTTCTCTTGAGGTGGCTGGAGTGAGAACTCCAGCCCACGAAGAGGATGGAGGAATTCCCTCTGTAAACATTGCTATTGGATCGGGAACGAGTCAATGGTTGGCATGTGATCTGGCCTATGTGAAGAAGGTGGAGGAGATGTGCAGATTGAAGGTACGGTAGACTAATATCCTTGCCATTCAATCGATATAATCAGGGATTGGAGTACGGTAGATCTGCGATCTGGCCTGACTACAAGGAGATGGAGGCGCACTCGATTCCGGTCTACCGGTCAGTTTCAGTTTCATATCCTCGAATAATCAATAAATCCTTCAGATTCTCTCAATTGCCCGGGGACCTCGTCTTCACGGGGCCAGGAACCCTCCACTGGGTTCATGGAGAGTCGTGAGTGTTTATTCTATCTCTCACTTCTCAATAGATTCCATTCTCAGAGTGGGCTGTAACATAGCCTGGAATTCCGGTTCTCTATCCACTCAGGTGCTCAAGTTCGCCAAGTGGGAGTACGAAAGAAATAGGACCAACGTTAGTTTCAGTTTTGAATACGTTATTTTTTTCAAAAGCATCATTTGTTCATTGTAGAAAATGCGGTCGAGTATCCCGATGGAGAGAACAGCATGGAGAATAGCGACAATGGGAATAATCACGGATAAGAACGTATCGATAACATCAGTTACCGTACTCTTATCGGATCATTCAGATCTTCTTCGATCTAAGAGGAATTCTCACGCGAAGTCTCGCTCATCTCCTCATGACTGAGAAGTGGCTGAGTGAGAGTGGAATCACAGTAGAAGAGATGGGAGCGAATGAATTGGACGATCGATTCAATTGTGACGATTGTCAGGTACGGTAGATTTTGGAAGGATTACGATAGTTACTCAGAAGATTACGGTAGTCAATCAGAGTAGAATCAGATTTATGAAATTGCAGAGCGAGATATTCAATCTCATCTTCTCTGCTCCTTCTGATATCGATCACTGCTTCCAGTGTATGATGCAGAACGGAGGAGTCCAGGTCAGAAGATCAAAGATCAATTCTTGCTTTCACTTCGGAGAAGTCTCGGTTAAAGTTAAAAAAACCGTCACTAAAAAAATTATAGTGGTCCGCGTTTTTTATAATGGTCCGCAAAACATTATAATGGTTCGTAAAAGATAATGGTCCATGGTTATTTTTATGGTGGTCTCAATTTGGACCATTATAAATTACAAAAAAAATATGATGGTCCCAAATATGGGATATAATGGTCCATGCCGATTTCTTTGGTCCGTACCATATTTCCTACATTTTGTCGTTTTTTCTCATTTTAAAAATATTTTGTTGTTATATTTTAATAAAATTCAATGACATAATGAACACATGAGGCAACTTAACAAGAACAGTAACAAGAATGAATCCGTAGCAGTTCGACTTCAACCCTTTTCTGTGGGAGTACAATGCCCTGTCCAGAAAAATTTTTACAACAAGATCCCTGATTACAGTGAATGCGCGAAACGCCGGCCTAAGCATGCGTATTTCCTAAGCCTAAGCCTAAGCATTTTTTTCTATAGACGCATAGTCGTGTCCGAAACATGGGAATGGTGGATACTGCAGAACGCATCCAGAAGATGTTATAAAAAAAGCTTAGGAACGCTTAGGAAATACGCATGCTTAGGCCGGCGTTGCTGGGTTTTACCCGCGTGTTACCGGGAAGAAGGAAGGACATGGAAAATTGGAAAATAAAAGTTAACCGAAAATTTGAGGAAAAAATACAATGGTCCGTAGCTCGGACCATTATAAATTTTCGTTAAAATTGGGACCATTATATTCCCAAAATACGGACCATCATAATAGGGACCATTATAAATAGGGACCATTATAAGTTTGCGGACCATTATAAAAAACGCGGACCACTATAATTTTTTTAGTGACGGTTTTTTAACTTTAACCGAAGTCTCTCCTGTAGAACATTCATTCGAATGATCTGTCATCTAGAGAAAGATCAAAGATCAAGAGGGAATGGAATTACAATAGAAAGAGTATTCTTCATTGCAGTCTCACATTCCTCGTCGCCAGAGATCGATGGCCACCCTCTCGACCATCTTCGATTCATTCCGTCTCTAGAAGACGTCCTTCCCTCGAATCAATTCCCACTCTCCTCATCATTCATAGCCTTTCTATTGTCTCATTCTTTTTCATTGGTTACTGTTGACTGTCATTCCTCTTCTCGACCATGCCCATTCTGATCCTTTCGTTGAATGTTTCTAGTAGATGAGCATTTAAATTAGGTCTACAGTATCCCCATCTCTCCTTCCTGCAGTTTGTTCATAGATAATTGATCGATTCTTGATAATTCCTCTTAATGAATTGTATTCTTCCCCGTGTTATCTTCGTGCTCATTCTCTTCTCATCGTCATCACCTCGATCTTCGTTCTTCTTCTCATTTGAATTTGAGCTAGTTTATTTGTTGTTTGTAGTCTTCTTAGAGTATGCCCCCTCATTACCCGTAGGCGCCAGTGAAGATGTCTAGAATCATCTACGTTCCACTGACTTTATTTTTTCGACCTAGGAATTCATGATTACAATGTTTGCGCTGACGTTTTTTTCAATCATTGTTACATGTTGCATTCGGAGATAAATTTATTATAAATCTTTGTTGATTACGGATACAGCTTGAGCATCATCACCATCATCATCATCACGGACACGATCGGGAATACAAGGAAAATTCGCAACGATGTACTATTTTGTTTCACACTGCTTCTTGTTTTTTCATTACGATTTCCTCTCTATTCCATCACATTAATTCTGGGAATTATCGATCCAATTGATCAGTCTACTTCATTCCTTTGGATTGAATAGTCTTCTCCCACTTTTCCTTCTTCACACTCTTCAATCTTTTCTCATCTTCATCCACCATACATCGTAAGTTTCTTCAAACCAATCTATGCGATCATTTTACTTATCTACTCACTGACATCAGTCCTCTTCAATGAGTTACTTCCCGATGGAAACCCTAGGGAAAGAAGCTATATCTGATCAGGAATCAAGAGATCTTGAGAGTGTATTCCTTGTCTCCAGGTATGAATGGCCCCGTCCCTCCTACTCCCTTCTCCTTCTTCTCTCGTCTCACTCTTCCTAGATGGACGACTGCTATGGCTATCCGCGGTATGGAATCAGAAGAATTCAATTCGATCATTCTCAATCCTTCTTTCAGCGAAGGACATCGAGGAGCTAGTGGAGGAAAGGTCTAAAGGACAAGGGAAAGACGTCTTCGATGAGGCTCCTACTGCGGTCGACCTGGATTTCTTCAGATACCCTCGTCCCACTGGCCCCTTTAATCTCCGTCCTCAAGTTCCGATCTGTGTGGTAGGATCTACTCCTTTCCAGTTACACCTGACATTCTTCATTTCTTGACATTTTCTTTATTCATTCATTATTTTTTATGACATGAGGAATTCTTTAGATGGAACCAATCACATGCATTGATCTTGCAATAGATAAAATATGAAGGCATTTACTCTCTTCTCAGGTACCCAGAGAGTACGACTTCTCCTCGGGAGAGCTGGAAGAATTTTGTCGTGCAAACCCGATCTCGATCATTAGGTTAATCTTCCATTCTTTTTTTGAGTATTTAATTTTGAGTATTCGTTCATCCTACTCTTTTATTCCAGAGGTCTTCCTGAAGCGCTCAATCTCGACCTTTCCCTCTTCTCAATCGATCGACTCGCTTCTCTTCACCCACAGATGCCACTCAAGGTACTCTTTAAAAAGAAATGATCTCTTCATTCCCCACACTTCATTTATCTATGAAAAATACGAGAGATGAGAAGAATAATTTTTTAAAAAATGGAATCCGAGTAATTTCAGGATAAATGATGCTTTCCAGGTGCTGACGATGAGAAAGCAGGCGAAGGACACGAACAAGGACGAAGATGGAGTGGATTCATGGGAGCACACAAGTGAAGGAGGACGGGGCACTCTTCTGTCGCATGTAAAGTATCTGAAGAAGGAAGAGGAGAAAGGTGAATGAATGAGTAAAAGAACGATTGATTGATCCTCTTCCTCTTCAGAAGGAGTCATTGGAGGGAAGAAGAGCAAGAAGGATGAGATGGTGAAGTTCGGAATCGGCAATCTGAGCGATCATCCTCTCCATTTCGACCAGCAGATCAAGGTTACCTTTGAATCCAATTCAGTCTCTTTTTCCAGGAAAGTCAATCGATCAATACTTGTATTTCAGGAGCTCGAGAAACTTCCATCCATCTTTCGCTACGGCCAGCCCGACGACATCTTGCAATTGATGGGATTCCCAGTTGAAGGGCTCACCGGAGTGTATTCATTCTTGAAGGTACGGTAGGATAGTATAATGAATGTATTGATCTCTTCTCTTCAGATCGAGGGCGTGCGCACATCTGCACACGAAGAAGACGGAGGAATTCCCTCAATCAACATCTGTATTGGACCTGGAAGCAGCGAATGGTTCGCCATTGAGATGAGACACATCAAGCGATTTGAGATTGAGTGTGCGAAGAAGGTACGGTAGTATTCATCTCTCTTCCTATTCAATCAATATATTCAGGGACTGGTCTACGGACATGGATCGTCTCTCTGGCCGAACAAGGATGAGCTGGAGGCACTCGACATCCCGTGCTATCGGTTTGATTCACTCATTCATCTTCGATTACACTCAATTGTATAATTCAACAACAGGCACCATAGCCATAGATGTTCGGTTGAATATACACACTCATCAATTCCTTGAACGTGTCCTAGTAGTCTAGTGGTTGCTAGTTCTGTCCACCGCTCCATATTTCGGGTGTTCGATTCCTTGGATTATCATTCATTTTTGCTATATTTTTTGCAATATAAATCTTCTTTTTCAGATTCAGCCAGCAGCCGGGTGACCTGGTGTACACAGGGCCCGGAATCCTTCACTGGGTCCAAGGACAAGGGTGAGGTTCTTCAGTCTACGACTTCTCTATTCATTCCTTTCTCAGCGTTGGATCGAATCTAGCCTGGAACAGCGGCCAACTGTCCACGCAGGTGCTAAAACATTGCAAATGGCAGAGTGGCAGGGATCGAATCCAGGTTGGTTTCAGTTTCTCTTTTCCTTTCGATCATTTCTTTATTGCAGAGAGTTCAATCAAGCATTCCACTTGAGAGAACAGCATGGAAGATTGCAGAGAGAGGAGGCATCACTGACAAGAATGTATTGATTACTTCAGTTACCATATCTATATCGGATCATTCAGATCCACTTCGACATTCGAGGAATCCTCATTCGATCGATCTCTCAATTGATGATGATCGAGAAGTGGCTCAAGGATTCTGGAGTCGGATTGGTCGAAATGGATCAGAATGAGAGACAAGAGATGTTCAACTGCGATAACTGCAAGGTACGGTAGATGCTGAGAGGAGTACGGTAGACAGTCAGGGTAGAATTAGAGGAGGAAATTACAGATGGAAGTCTTCAACATCGTGTTTACTGGTCCTCGTGGAGTCATTCGTTGTTTCCACTGCATGGAGAAGAATGGAGGAATACAGGTGAGAAGATCAAAGATCAATTCTTACTTTCACTTCGGAGGGTTCTCTCCAATAGGACAATCTTTCGAATTACCTGCCATCATCTAAAGAAAGATCAAAGATCAAGGGAAATGGGATTACGGTAGAAGAGTATTCCTCATTGCAGTCTCACTCACCTCGAAGACAGCGATCGATGGTCGTCCTCTCTCGTATCTTCGATTCATTCAAGATGTAGAAGGAGAATCGTCCCCTCCATATTCCACCTTTCGAATTTGTATTTGTTCGAGTTGGTGTATCTGTTGTTGTCCCTTTTTGTATGTCCCCCCCCCACCCCCGGAGGCGCCAGTGAGGATTGTCTATTTTTATTGTATCACCCCCTCCAGCTCCTTTTTCATTCGACTCTCATGTCTCTGTTTAGTCATGTCTCTCCAATCTTCTTTCTTTCTCTTTCCAATGTGCTCATCTTACTTCTTCGTGTACCATAGGCCATTTCCACTCTTTTTCTCATGTGTACAATCGTAGTTCTCCAATTGTTTCTTTCCGTTCACGAATTGTCCTTTTCCTACCTTTATGCGTTGACATCTCTTGTTTCTCCGTTTCCTCGTTTGCTCAAGTCTCTTATTGTATTCTCGATGTGTTTGTCTACCACAATCTTACTTACCCACTTTTCCCGTAGTTTATCCGATGCTCATAATTGTGAATGTATTAATAGAGTATGTCCCCTCTCCCATTCCTGGAGGCGCCAGTGATGATAGTCTCCCTCCCTTCCCCCACCCTTCCTCATATTTTCTGTAAAGTAGTCACGTAGTATCCAGATCTGTGCTTTTTTCGTATTTCCTCAGTACAGTGTAATTCCAGTGATCTTGTATAAAGTATTGATCATGACATCTTCATCACGTGAGAAAGAGATGCAACATAAGGTTCTCTTCTCAATACTTCTTTTTCCAGACAAATTCCAATCTTTACCAATCAATGGAAAAATCATCATTGGACTTTTAATGAAGAGGAAAAAAGCGAACGATTACAGAATTCGATTCAATTGATCAAATGAACTTCACTCAAAATAAAACTGAGTTCCCTTGTTTTGGAATACCCTTGGAATACCCCTAAAAAGAACATTGGTTCATCAATCATTTGAACCGATGTTAAAATGATTGATGCACTGTGTGAATGATCATGTTTTAGACTGAGTGAACAAGAAATAAAGAGATTATCATTTATCTCAATGTTATTATGCAGCCTTGAGAGGGAGGATGACTTCTCCCTGTTGAGCTTGAGCAGCGAAAGGAGCCTTCGGATCAGTCTCCTCAGGGGGAACCTCAGCCCATTGAACCACCAATTTGTCCTGAATTTATAAGGTTTACTGTAGGTATGAAGAGTTACTGTAGGGTATTGAACAAGTTTGAGGGTTACTTCATGTTATTGTATCGATTGTATGAGGAATGATACCGTACATCCTTGGGAGGTCCAGCCATTCTCATGATCTCCAGAGGAGCATCTGCCTTTGGTTCGATGAAACCGAATACCGGCTTGACACGATAGCATTCATTGTTTGAGGTCTTCACCTGAGATCAATAGATTACAGTATGAATACAGTAATCAGTCACTACAATAGTCTACAATTACAGTACCTTGAAAGCGAGTTTGGATTCTGAAGTGGAGACGATTTTGACAGTAACATTGCCTCCAGCGGCAGGGAAAGACGTCTCAGGAGGATCGATATTCAGAGACATTTCTGAAATGGAATACGGTAGGTAGTAAACGGAATATCGAAGGATCCTCAAGAGATCTCCAAATCAGAAGATGGAGGGAAAAGGGAGAATTACCTCGAGGAAACCAATCGAATGAAGAAGGAAGGATGAGAATGAAGGAATGAGAAGAGATTGAACGCTTTTATTTGGAGATAGAAAGGATTAGCGAGATGTAAATGGAAGGTAGACTGCGATTATTCTTTGAAGAGATTTATGCAAAGAATGAGATTTATGCAAGAAATAATTCGATGAGAACACAAGTTTCTATAAAGTCGTAGATGATGTACCTGCAATATGAGATATAGATCGTGATAGTAGAAGGATGTGTTCAGATCCGCTGCTATTCACACAGCTATTCAGATTCATAGTCATCGATAGGAATGGAGGTATATCACATTTTTAAAATGATACGATGGTAATTGCATTCCTACTAAAATATTCCGTGCGGCAATCGCGTTAGCTCCGCCCCTTTTCACTTCGTTTTTCGCGATTTCCGCCTATGTTCACTTGTTTTCTTTAGTTTTAAATGATAAAACTGGATTTCTGGGATGGTTTTACGCTCGTCAAGCATCAATTATATATTTAATGCTTAATTTTAAGCGCGGTCATAGAATAGCAATTTCGTTACGCGCGGAACAATAAACAACTGCGCGTAAAAATGTGATAGAAATACAATTATTCTTTGGAGAGCTGTATTCAAGGTCGATCATTCGAGATAATAATCTTCTGAATGATGCTTGTTCGTTCTCGTTAGTTCGAATTTTTGGATGAATTTCTGTAATGAAAGGTGTTTAGTGTAAGACATCATCGTAAGAATTATTAAATAAGTTAATAATCGAAAAGGAGCTGCAATCTCGAGCAAGTGTGCTCGCATCTCATCTATCAAACGCCTAAACTATCAAAAGAGTTTATTTTCGTCTGATTCCAACTGATTCCCGTTTGATCTACTCCCTTTTTTGAGGATTTCGATTTTATTCTGACTCTACAGACTATTGTTGCTGAAATATCTGTTCTAACAATAAGATAACGATTGGAGAAGAATGATATGATACAACTGTCAAAACAGGAGTTGTTCATCTACTTGTCTTTCCCTGTTTAATCTCCTTTCTGCAGTTACATCGAATATAGTAATACAGAGATGATTGCAAAATGATTCGTTCAATCGAATCAAGTACTCTTATTCAGTGTTCACTAGTATTCAATCCATGTTTTGTAGAGTTTGAAATTCAACGCTACCCGGGATAGCGGAGACCTGACAGCGAAGAATGAGTGGGAGAGGGAGGAATGATGCTCTTGTGGGAAAGACTCATTTCTGCCTCGCGAGATGATATGGAGTGGTCGGACTAATAAGTTTACATTCGTTTTTGAGCAATTTGATGTAATTTTGAACGGTTTCTGCTTGTTTATCGTTTAGGAAGAAGCTCCACAAGACGATCGAGTAATGCGACAAACCACCATGTTCAAGTTATGATAAAAGGTGCGAAGTTGTGGAGTGATGGCATGTTTAATGACCAACAATTGGACTCATGCTAGGACTGAATATTTTGCAGAGGAGCTGGAATCTCGCTCGAGCAAGTGTGCTCGCAAATCATCTATCAAATGTCTATATTATGGAAGGAACTAAATGTCGATTCTTCGAAATTATAGACTCGATTTTGTCTACACATTCCCTCATTGATCGGAGTTTTCAACCGTGTAGTCGGTTGACCTCTTTTCTCTTCAGTTTGATTATTCATCAATCAGCCCATCATCCCGAATACCATGCACCGTACGTCTCATCAATCGTCTGACAGAGATTGATTAATCGAATCTAAATCACTCAGTCATCTCACTTGGATACTTGTGATAGACTACAGTCTGTATTCAGGTGCTGCTCCCATCGCCAAACTTCCTCCCTTTCATCTCCATCCCAATGCAATCTTCTGTGTTGGCAAGTGTAAGTGGATATTTTATTCCAATTGATATTAGTGATATTCATTGCAGCCGACGTCGTTCTTCACATTTGTGAGGAGAGAGCGAAGGGAGAGGCCATCTCGATCTACGATGAGTCTCCCATCGATAACGAATACCTGCACGTACTCCGTGCCAAGGTCCTCCATCCACCCGTGCCGGTTTTCACGGTAAGAACATTCTCTTCTCATCATTGTGTGAATATCGAAACTATTTGTGATTTAGATGAGGGAACGATTTCCTCTTCTCTTTGTGAGTTCATATCCATTTATTCCCAGGTTGCCCACAATTACGACTTCGCAAGTGGAGAGCTGGAGCGTTTCCTCGAGGACAATCCGATCACTCTCATCAAGTAATTATCTCCATCTCTCTTCATTATCCAATTGGAAGAAGATTGATCAATGAATTCCTCCTCTATTCCTCTTCATTCCAGGGGACTGACTGAGAGAGTTGGACTCGACCTGTCCCTCTTCACTCCTTCTTCACTCTCTACCATCGCTCCTACTCTCGCTCCGCTTGGGATTTACATTCAACATCGTCAACATCCTGATACGAATCAGAACAGGAGAGGAGAGCAGACTTGGCTGCTTGAGAGCAAGGGGTATTTTTTTATTATATACCTTTACCTTGCATTTTGAAGATGTTGAAATGGGTGAAAAGAGATGTGAAGTGACGACATTGCAGAGGCAAGGCGACTCTAAAGCAGCAATCAGCCTACTTCAAGAAGGAATTGGAAGAAGGTGGGGTTCGAACTTGTACTGTAGATTCAATCTGTTCATTGCAGAAAGGAAGAGGAACGGAGCTGCTGCTCCTTTGAATACGACTGCGCGTTTTGGGGTGTTTCCCCTTCCCGATGATATCTTCACGGGCCAGCAGCAGGTTAATTCCTCTTCATTCACACATTTGTTCACTTATCCTTTCTATTCAGGAGATAAAGAAGCTGCCGAAGATGCTGCGTCCCTTGGAGACTGACGACATCATCAGCTACTCCGGCATGAAGATTGAAGGGCTCTACGGAGCTTACAGCTTCATCAAGGTACATATTGATGTAGACTGAAGAATGAAGATGATGGGTTCTCTTCAGACGGAAGGAGTCCGAACTGCTGCCCATGTCGAGGATGGGGCCGTGCCCTCCATCAATGTTGCATGCGGACCCGGATCATCGGAGTGGTTCGCAGTACCCAAGGAGTACGTATGGATTGTCGAGAGAGAGGCATCAAAGAAGGTACTCATCATTCTCATCTCAATCTTTACTCTTCTCCTTACAGGGGCTGAAGTTCGGTGGAGGACAGCCGATTTGGCCTTCCTGGCAGGAGATGGAAGAAATGGGAGTGCCTGTATGGAGGTGGGCCGATACTCTACCATTACCGTACTCCAACCATCTCTTTCAGATTTTCGCAAGCACAGGGAGAGACGGTCTACACAGGGGCTGGCGTCCTTCATTGGGTGCAGGGGGAAGGGTGAGTATATCCAATCTATCCATTTATTGATTGATTTCCTTCTCAGAGTGGGATCGAATGTGGCCTGGAATGCAGGCCCCATCTCTTCCTCTCTCATCCGCAATGCTGTCCGTCAACAGGAGAAAAACCTCCAGATGGTTGGAAATTTTTCATCTCTTCTTCTCTCACTCAATCCATTCCAGGGACTAGACTCCACAATACCGATGGAGAGGACCTGCTGGAAGATTGCCGAGTCGAACGATATCAAGGATTGGCAGGTATATTTCCTTCAATTACCGTATCACGATTGAATTCATCTCAGTGCTACATGGCAGTCCGTAACGTGATCACGTGCAGTCTGGCCAATTCCAAGATGGGAGAGCTATGGCTCGAGGCGAATAATGTGGTCGTTAATGATATGGACGATAAGATGAAGGAAGAATGCAACGATGCCTCCTATTACTGCGAGGACTGCAAGGTGAGAAGGAAGAAGAAGGGGGAGGAAGAAGAGAAGGAATTTATTGCAGAGGGAACTTTTTTCCACCTTCTTCACTGATCAGATGGGAGATGGTTTCTGCCTCCTCTGCATTGAAAAGAAAGGATCGTTCAATGTAAGTTATTCCCTCTTTTCACTATTCTTCACTTGTTGAGAACATTGATTACTGTAGAGAAATGGAATGAAACGAAGAGAAATGTTCAGTCTTGAAGAACTTCTTTTTTCAGGGATTCGAATGCACTCGTCAATTCTCGATCGACGACCTCGCGAAGATCTACGATGACTTCCACCAGCCCATCATCGAGCTCGTAAGTGATCAAATTATTGGAAGGAGGGGAATGATTACTGCATCTTATCTTCATTCTATGATCGAGTATTTTTTGCAGGAGTAGACGACTCTTCATCCTCTTCATCGTCACTCTTCCTTCCATCCTCGTCTTTTCTCTTCTCTTCTCTGCTTTCTTCCCTCTGTCGTTGTTCTCAGTTGTGCACTTTGATTTGTGCGAGCCAGTTTCTTTTATTGTATCACCTCCCC
>LS486774.1:187898-205082 GCA_900490705.1 Pristionchus arcanus | reverse complement strand
CGATGTTAAAATGATTGATGCACTGTGTGAATGATCATGTTTTAGACTGAGTGAACAAGAAATAAAGAGATTATCATTTATCTCAATGTTATTATGCAGCCTTGAGAGGGAGGATGACTTCTCCCTGTTGAGCTTGAGCAGCGAAAGGAGCCTTCGGATCAGTCTCCTCAGGGGGAACCTCAGCCCATTGAACCACCAATTTGTCCTGAATCAATAAGGGTTACTGTAGGTATGAAGAGTTACTGTAGGGTATTGAACAAGTTAGAGGGTTACTTCATGTTATTGTATCGATTGGATGAGGAATGATACCGTACATCCTTGGGAGGTCCAGCCATTCTCATGATCTCCAGAGGAGCATCTGCCTTGGGTTCGATGAAACCGAATACCGGCTTGACACGATAGCATTCATTGTTGGAGGTCTTCACCTGAGATCAATAGATTACAGTATGAATACAGTAATCAGACACTACCGTAATCTGCAATTACAGTACCTTGAAAGCGAGTTTGGATTCTGAAGTGGAGACGATTTTGACAGTAACATTGCCTCCAGCGGCAGGGAAAGACGTCTCAGGAGGATCGATATTCAGAGACATTTCTGAAATGGATTACTGTAGATAGTAAACGGAGTATCGAAGGATCCTTAAAAGATCTCCAAATCAGAAAATGGAGGAAAATGGAGAATTACCTCGAGGAAACCACTCGAATGAAGAAGGAAGGATGAGAATGAAGGAATGAGAAGCGATTGAACGCTTTTATTTGGAGGAAGAAAGGATTAGCGAGATGTAAATGGCGTATTGTGTGCGAGAGGTTAGTATTCTTGAAAAGATTTATGCAAAACTTGATATTCTTCGATGAGAAAGCAACATTCGATGGAGCTTTATTTTTTTTCGCTGAACTTCTCTACCCAACCGTAGTGATACATGTAATCAATGGGAAATTGAGATCATTCAAGGTCCTAGAAGGATGTTGACACGGGAAATGTTGGCACGGAAAGTGGATAATCTGAGACAAGCAATAATCCGGCTATCTCAAATTATTTCAGCAGTGGAGTTCTGTCATCTAGATTGTAATCATCGAAATCGTCGATGCTCCCACTAGAACCTTCATCTTCGCGAATTTCGAATTTTGCATGAATTGAAGGGATTTTTGATCTCAAAATTGATATTTTTCGACTGAAATCATCAAAGATCTTACCTCAAAGGGTCAATTCCAATAACGAGGGGAATGTTCAAAGTTAGTGATGTTCCAAAGAGGGAACAAGTAAATCGAACCTGAGATGATCAATTATAATCTATTGATTCCTGTTTACTCACCTGCAGGTAGTATTTTACTTCGAAGAAAGTGCATTTGAAATGACGAGGGGCGAATTGAGGAATGATTATTTCACGAGCATAAGCATACTCATCACCACTGATTACATGCAATTTCTAGAATGAATTCATTGAAATAATGACATGAAAGATGCTCTCACTTGTTTCAAGATGAGTAAACGATTACTGCTGCTTCGTTGAATCATTTCTTCACATTTCTTCACTCGTTTATATTCCGGTTCTTTCCATTTATAAGCTCGATATACATTCGTTTCCATGAGAATCACAGTGACCTGATGAATCAAATTGAAGATGAAGAAAAGGTGAAAGATACCGATATTATCGTTCTTGGCGATTGATTGATGACTGATGCATCGAGATAGATTGTTTCGCCAGGAGAATAAGATAATTTGGGAAGAGTCGCCTGGGAGTTTTATGGATGAATGAGTTGTAGATTGGTCTACTCACTTTTGCAGTGATCGTTCCTTTCTGATAAGGGAAGAATCGAGATTCGACTGATCCGCTCACAGAAGGAATTCGATTAATTATTCGAGACACATCCAAACTTTTCCTCACCACTTTGAATTTCTGCAAATGATGCCATTTCAAGAGAGCTAAACACAAATTACCAACCTTCTTCACTACTGAAAACATGCAAAATTTCCTCTCGACCTTCACGGTGCAATCATAACGGATTTTCGCTCGAAAAGTGGATTTATTAGGGTCGCTGAATGAAGAATCGCAATCGAGAGGAAGTCGAAACCTGAAATCAATCGATATGATAAAGAAACAATTACATTATCATACCTGTAGGTAAATGGGTGCCTTCCCACAACGAATTCTCTTGACTTCTCGTCACTTGGTGGTTTCCAGACTTCGCCAACTCGTGAGATATAAGAATGATATGAAGAACATGAAGATTCGTCTGTATCGAGAAATCGAATACTCGCAAATCCATTGATTGCTATTCGAATGGAGTTTATTCTTACTGGTGAATGCACTACGTGAATTATAATTGTTGCAGTGACCTGAGATTGCAATACATTATTCATTTTCTATAACATTTGTAGTCATAATCATAAAAATTATTAAAAACATGGATTCCTTTCACAAAAAGTGTACAATTTGTCTGCTTTAGGCTTGAACGCCTTGAAGTAAGTGAGTACACTCTTTTTCTCAAAAGAATAGAACGAAAACTGACCAAATCTCCTGGAGAATATGCCTCTTTGTCATAGTCGATCGTAATTTTCATTGTCTTCTAGTAAAAAGGGGAAGAGACTCGTGGATGGAGGAGGAAAGGAGAAAAAGGGGATGGAGGGAGGGGATGGAGGGAGGGGAGGGTCAGTGGCAGTTCCCCCTCTTCCTCCCCTCCCTCCCCTCCCCCTTCTACCCCTCCCCCTCCCTCTCCATCCATTGACAGATGGGGTCTGCGAGGGTGGAACGAATGCGTTGTCTTCTCAATTGGAAATGCGAATATGTGACATCCAGAATTCACTGGAAAGGAAAGGAGGAAAACGAGTTATTTATTGTGCATTTCCAAATTCGTTTGAATTTCATTGCAGGCAAATGCGCATGAGTTCATCATTCGTCTCCTAATTCAGTCCAAGAAGTTCTTCTTTGTCCTAATAAGTGCATTGTGATTCCATGTGCAGAGTTACAGATGAGAGTTGAGTCGGTCATGTCATCCCTTCCTTTCCGTCACATCGTACGAATTATTTATCGTTGCATTCATAATCACTCAGGTCGATGTGGAGAGGGGAAGTGTATACTGCATGGATCTATTGAGGAAATGAATTCCCATTTCTCGTCTTCTTGTTTTAGTCCATGAAGAAGAGTATAGAAAGGGTAGACATTCCATCCTCTTAGACTTTTCTATTAGGGTTCTACTCTCGATTGGATTACAATTCCATTTGGATTCCAAACCCTCTTTATTTTATGATTGATCTTGTTGCAGACTCAGTAAACAAGAAATAAAGAGATTTTCATTTATCTCAATGTTATTATTCAGCCTTGAGAGGGAGGATGACTTCTCCATTCTGAGCTTGAACAGCGAAGGGAGCCTTCGGATCAGTCACCTCAGGGGGAACCTCAGCCCATTGAACCACCAATATGTCCTGAATCGATAAGGGTTACTGCAGTAATGAAATATTTGTAGAGTACTAGTTGGCCTAGTGTAGTTCCTCACACAAGTGAATTTTCAGGTTACAGTAGATTGGCATTGTATCGATTGGTTGAGGAATGATACCGTACATTCTTGGGAGGTCCAGCGACTCTCGTGATCTCCAGATGAGAATCTGCCTTAGGTTCGATGAAACCGAATACCGGCTTGACACTATAACATTCATTGTTGGAGGTCTTCACCTGAAGAGACGAATTACGGTAGGAATACAGTAATCAGTCACTACCGCACTCTACAATTACCGTACCTTGAAAGCGAGTTTGGATTCAGAAGTGGAGACGATTTTGACAGTAACATTGCCTCCAGCGGCAGGGAAAGACGTCTCAGGAGGATCGATATTCAGAGACATTTCCGAAATGGATTACGGTTTAGGTGTAGGTGAGAGTATCGGAGACAGTAAGGATACGAAGATCACCAAATCAGAGGAAGGAGGGAGAAGAGATCGTTACCTCGAGGAAATCACTCAAATGAAGATGGAAAGAGAGAGGTTCGAACTTTATATATGAAGGAAGACATGATCAGTGATATTTAAATTACAGATTAAATTGTGCGAGAAATGATTATTCTTTGAAGATGTTAGTGCAAGACTTCTTCGATTTCATCTTGGATGAACAACTTTCGATGACGTTTTGAATGATATGTGTCTACATGCATTCGAAAATGGGGGGGGGGGGTCGTCCATACTCTAGTCTCAAACCTTACTCTAGTGTGCGCCCCCACCTTGTATCCAAGCAAATTTCTAAGTCTTGGAAATTTGCTTGGATCCAACTTGAAATTATATTTGGATCCAACTTGGGAACCCGAGGCCTGTGGTACTGTACTTGATTCCAACTGCTTGGATCCAAGTTGGGGCCCACACCAGAGTGCGCTCATCTTATTACAATTTCGAAATCAATTCCACCAAAGAGAACTCTGCAGTACATTTATCTACAAATATCTTGCAGATTGGAATAACAATCTCGTTTGGCGAATAAACGTCAAGAAATCATGGGATGTATTCCATAACAACATATTTTATGTGGTTGGCGGATAGGTTGAATTGTGATGTGGAGATTAACTCAGGGTAGTTCTGAATCCGTTTTGAGTTTCCGCCATCAATGCACAATCATCCCAATCTCCGAAAGTGAAAGTCAACTAAAAGAATACCATATGAAGAAAAGTTTATCGTCGGACATAAGTGAGATTCTTTGATGTTTGCTTCAATCAGACATTCATGATATTATTAGTTGGTATATTTATTTATACAATTTCGACATCACGAGGGCTGATTTTTTGTGAACGAAGAAAATTGAAACTTTATGGATAAACAGTATTCTTCTGATTATGACAAACTTCATTCAAACAAAATAAGGTAAACTGATCAAGGAAAGATAAATATTTTCCAACCCGGTGTACATGAAATGCATCTTGCAAAGTGGCAGAAATTTTGAGAAATAATATTGCTTGTACTTCTTCTACAAATTATCTACACCATGTGTTTCATCGCAGCAGATTACTTCTATCATTGTAATTCGAATAGTCTGGAGCATCATTGGAAGCATCCGAGAATGAATAGAAGGTTGTATCGGATTCTTCACTCTGTCTTCTTTCGAATAAATGATTTTGAGGAATGTTGGGAATTCTCAGTGGATTTACGTGTCTGAAGGAAGAGTTGTAATTTAAATTCAAAAAGGGATCTTACGTAGTGGGAATTGTTCCAATTACAACAGGAACTTTCACTGCAATGGAGGTTCCGAGGACAGTGGATGTGGAGATTTTGAGCTGAAAATGCATCTATTGTCAACAGAAGAAGTGAATTGCCCACCTTCAGATAATAGTTTACTTTGATGTACGGGCAAGTGGTATGAAGAGGAGTGAATTCAGGAATGACAATCTCTCGAGAGTAAGAATAATCCGAACCCGAGGCGATTTGAAGGGTCTGAAAAAAACTGTCAACGAAAAGCAAACAATAAATTCATACTTGGCCTAAATTACGGAGTCTGTTCTTAATGATTCTCTGATATGCTCGAGTTCCATAGTATGCGATATAAGTTGTTGCTTCGACGAGACGAATCTCAATCTGGAATTGATTCAGTTTATCGGTCACCTAAATTCCACATACCGATGTAATAGTTCTCGGCGATCTGTTGAACATTGAAGCTTCGAGATAAATTATCTGTCCAGGAAGATAACACGCATCGTGGATTATTCCCTGTAAATAGCAATTAATTAATGGCACATTTGAATTGAATTTACCTTCAGTGTAATAGAACCCTTCTGGAAAGGGAGGAATCGAGTCTCGAGAGTTTGTGTAACGGGAGATGGAATCCGCCACAGTGCAAGTAAATCAACCGGACGATACACGTCGAATCTCTGGAGATTAATAATTTATCATGAAGTTAGAAAGGAAATAAACCTTCATTGTTCGAATATTGCATCTGAAGAAGCTTCTCACGATTTCCACTCTACATTCATACCGTATCTTTCCATATCCTCTGCTGTATGAAGAATCACACGAATCAGGCAGATTGAATCTGAACTTGTTAGTTTACTTCACATAACTTGATTTTGTCTTTACTTGTACAAGTAGGTGTGTAATCCGACTGGGAGATACACTGTCCTATCATTTACAGGTGGACTCAATAAATAATCCGAGCGAGAAACGTAGGTGTGAGTTGATGAGTATCGTTTTGTCGTATTTGCCTTCCCTCAAATTTCAGCCATAAAAACAAGGGGAAATGTGTATTCATGGAATGGAAGGTAGGGCTACTATTTGCGTAAACATTCAGTGGACTAAGAGAAAAGAAGGTATTTTCACCGTTCGAATGTGTTTCCTCCCATTTCACGTGGGCCCATCCAATCACCGAAATTCGAATGGAACAAATCTTCTTTGGAGAACGGAGAACGTGAATTGAGATTTGACTTGAGACCTGAAATATTAAATTTACTCAATAATAAAGGACTCAATAATAATGGTGCAAATTCCATGGATGGAAGTTTAGATAAGAATGGAGTTTCAATAGAAGAGTTTCAGCTTTCACATGACAGGAAATGGAAAAAAAGATGGAAAGGAATAGTGGAAGTAAACATTTTCATCCGTGCCATTGCAACTTATAAATCAATATTGAATAATCATACCGTATCTCCGGGTGAATATTGTTCTCTGTCATAATCAATGAAGATATCAACCATACACTACTTCGATCTCTCTCACTGAAATAGAAGTGAGGGTGGAGTCGTGTGCTAAAAGAGAGGGAAGACTCTGCACATGCTTTCGCAATTTCCCTCCCCTATTTCCTCTCTCGATCTTCCCTTTTCTCTCCTCGGGCTCTTTTTTACTGACGTCATCCGCACGCCGTCTAATGACTATTTTCCCTCCCGTAGGCATTTCTATTTAGAGAGAGATGGGAGATATGACTCATGGAATAGAGATTGATGATTGCAGAGTATCTGGGTGCAATGAGGTCGTGTGAAGGAATGAAACTGGCTAAAGAACATCTCAATCGAATACAATCTTTCATCAATCGAATCGTTTGATGAAAGAGAACAAGTAAAGAATAAATATTCATTTATGAAAAAATATTCATTTATTAGAAAACTGAATGCAGATGAAATATTAATCTTCAAGAAAAAAGGCAAGTCTAAATAGAATCTAAGTCTATGAGGGCACGTTCATCAGTGAATTTCGAATAGTCAGACTCATTGATCATTCCTTCTGAGAAAGGAAATTCGTTCCTGGGAGAAACGATTGCACTTTCAGATTGGAGGAATGAAGGATGAGATTCATTCGATTCAATGCATTCTTCTATTGAAATTGAAGGATTGGATGAAATTATAGCCGCGGATAGCGAATTTGATTGCCTAAAAGTGCAAAAGTAGGAGGAAATATCTAACAATCTCACGTTGAAGAAATAGTCCCGATAACGAGAGGAATCTTCACTGATGCGGAAGTTCCAAATGAAGTTTTTGCAAGAACCTGAAGAGTGAAATACACATTTCATCAAATACATTTTGCTTACCTTGACGTAGTAATTCACGATAATGTAAGGACAAGTATTGTGAATTGGAGTGAATTGAGGAATTTTGATGTCTTGTGATTTGAAGAATTCGGATCCCGTCTCGATTTGAAGATTCTGAAGAGTCTCAGATATAACGAAAATTTCAATTTCGTTTTTACTTCTTTGAGATCAACCAATCGATTTCTTTTTATCCGTGTATGATTACTAGTGTAGAAAGAAGTGAAGAAAGCTGTGTAACTTGTCGCTTCAACCAGTCGAATCTCCATCTAAAAATATTTGTTTCGGTTGTAGATTCATCTCTCGTTCTTATCTAACCGAAGTAATTGTTCTCGGAGCATGATTGAATAATGATGCCTCGAGATGGATCGTTTCTCCAGGAAGATAACATGATTTTGAGATATTACCCTACAAATAATTGATTGATTCAAACCCGGATAAATTTCGTTTCATACATTCACTGTAATGGATCCTTTCTCGAAAGGAAGAAATCGGTTCTCGAGAGTTTGAGTAACGGGCGAAGGTAGGCTCCATTCTTCAGACAATTCGACTGTACGGAAAACATTGAATTTCTGAAATTATTCATTATTTCGTTGGAGTTTCATAAAAATAATAACCTTCACATATTTGATGTCTCTACTGGGAAATGGCCGGATTATCTCGACCTTGCACTCATATTTTATTTTCCCATAACTTTTGCGATATGAAGAATCACACGAATCAGGGAGGACGAATCTAAACTCTCATAGTTATGAGGTGTTTTATACACCTTTTCATTACTCGTAATCGTATGAATGCTGTCCAACAGGGATAATTGTTGTAGTTTCATCCGGTCGATTTAAAAGTAGATAGTTCATGTCAGTGATGTAACTGTGCTCGGAAGTGTAGTGTTTTACCCATTTATCTGAAATATAAATATCTACCTTATTATTTCGATAGGACTTATTGCTCATTTTCCTCAATAGTGTCTACAAACATACCATGATTTTCATACCACGATACATAAGCTCCTCCATTCAAAGCTATTCGAATGGAACAAATCTTCTTTGGAGATCCCACAACATTTATCAAGATCCGAACGGATACCTGAAATGTAAGAGCATGTAAATGAAGTGATAATAATATTACCTTATCACCAGGGGAATAGACTTCCTTGTCGTATTCAATTGAAATGTCGACCATGTGCTAAGGATAAATGCGAATCTGTAACGCGTATAAATGAACGTCAAAAAGGGTAAAAATAAAGCAACAATGTAAAGTTCATAAAAAGTAAAACTGTTATGATTCGGCAGCTCTTAAATAAGCTCCAGAATGCGCTTTCACAATTTCTCGTCTGCGTCTCTCGCCTCTCCAATCCACCTTTATCTCTCGACTTTGTTTGAATTACAAACGTCACAAGCGCGCGGCCTACTGATACTTTGGTCTTCGTAAACATGGGTGGTGAGTCACATGTATCTAGAACGTGCTATTCGGAAACGAAATCCTCAAAGGTCAGTTATGAAAGATATTCACTGTTTATCGTACCAACCTCTCTTTACTTTTTACATGAATATTTATTCTCTTCTCGTAGATATAGGGAACAAAATGATATTGAGAAAAGTGGAGAGAATACAGCAAGAAATTTTTGTCTGGGCAACCATTGTAAAGAGCATATTTGTACAGCTGAGATAGATAGAAAACATTGAATGCAAAGAAACTATTTGACTAATTGGGAGATGAAGGTTGCACTTCTTCTTGTACTTGGGATCTGCAGAGCTGCATAGCCTAATCTGTCGTAAGTAAAGGACTGGAATCAGTATACTGGGAGAAGTCAGGAGAATCTTCTTCGACTGAGCAGGAATGGAAAGATTCGTCCGATTGAGAGAAGGAATGGAAGGTTGCATCTGACTCTTCACTGTTTCTTCTTGAAATGGCTGGTGTTGGTGGGAAAATCTTCATTCTTCGTGGGTTGACATGCCTAAAAGAATGATTATGAAGGGGAATTTAAAACAAGTCTTACGTTGTGGGAATGGACCCGATGATAACAGGAATCTTCACGGAAACAGATGTTCCGATAAATGCGGAGACTATGACCTGAATAAGCTGATTTTGTTGCGTTGAATATTAGATTCTCACCTTGAGATAATACTTCACATTGATATTGATGGCTGTGTTGTGAATGGGTGTGAATTTAGGAATAGTAATTTCTCGAGCATAGAAGTAATCTGAACCCGTCGCTATTTGAAGACTCTGAAACAGTTTGATGATCCATTGATGATTGCACTAAAAGTTCACCTGAGAGAATTTGGTGAGATTCGTTTTCATTATCCTGTGATACGATTTCGAGTTGCGAATACCAAGGAAAGTTGTCCCTTCAATGAGGCGAACTTCAATCTGAAGGATTTCTTTCACTAAAAATATAAATTGTTGATTTCTCACCGATTTGATCGTTCTCGGACATCTGTTGGAGATGGACGCTTCGAGATAAATCGTCTGTCCGGGAAGATAAAAATAGTCCTTCACTTTTCCCTGAAATGGATTGTTCAAAATTTTAGGACCCAAAACAAACGAGGAAAGATGCATAATATAAATTATGTAACTCACCTCCAGTGTAATGGAACCCATCAGGAAAGATGGAAGAAATCGAGCATTGAGAGTTGTCGATACAGGCGACTTCGGGCAACAAAGTTTGCGCAAGTCAACAGGACGATGCACTTTTAATTCCTAAGAAATAATTTATCATTATTTGGGATATTCATCTAAAGAACCTTTGTATATTCAATGTCTCTTTTTAGAAAGGGTCTCTTTATCATAACCTTTGAATCATACATTATTTTTCCATATCCCTTGTGAAAGGAAGAATCGCATGATTCAGGGAGGACGAATCTGTTAAAATACTTTCCATTGTTGTTTTTTTTTCAAATGACTTACTTGTAATCGTACTTGTGCACTCCAACTGGAAGGACAATCGGTATATCTTCTGACCGAGTGAAGAGCAAGAACTTTGATTCACTGAAGTATGTGTGAATGGTTCCGTATTTTTTAGTCTGTTTGTCTGAAATAGGCATTACATAATATCAAAATATTTTCAACAACTGTCATACTCTCATATTGTTCCCATTTCACAAGCGAGTATCCTTTCACCGATATGTTCGCGGAGCAAATACTTTTCGATGAGCTGCGAACATTAATCGGGATTCGAGCTGACACCTGTAATGAAGAGAATAGATTGATTACTTGTGATAACGATAAGCTTACCGTATCTCCGGGTGAATATTCTTCCTTGTCATATTCAATGGAAATGTCGACCATACACTGAAGAGTGAGACGAAAATAGAAATGGGTATAGGACGCTCTTTAAATACGCCTTGCGCGATGATTTCACAATTTCCTGTCTGCCCCTTAGCTCGCTTCCTCTTATCTCCCGTAGAAATTGATCGAATGACGTCACAAGTGCGACGTTTAGTGACCACTTGAGATGACATGAATCAGACTACACTGCACGGATTCCCTAGTCCACATCAAACGATTCGACTTTTTCACTTTAAAACTTTTATTCAACTTTAATGTCTGACTCCGCGCTTAGCAGTGGAGTTCTATCATTATAATTGGAGTAATCGGGCGAATCAGTTTGTTCATCTGAGATGATGCTTGGAGCTAACTCTTCACTCTCGATTGAAGACAATTCGTCTTTTAGTATATCAGTGGGTGATTTCGGTAGATGGTTAACCCTGGAGAAATATATTTGCCGTGTGTGAAATCGAAATTCATATACTTCGTTGGAATTGTTCCAATTATCATAGGTATCGTCAATTCAACGGAAGTTCTGAAGAATGCAGATGTGTAAGCTTCTGAGTGACGTCACTATGACGTCACTAGCACGCGATCTAATTCTCTCCCGTAGGCACATGCGATTTCGCAAGAGATTACTCATCTGAGAAAGAGTGTATCGTTGTGTGAGGGGAGGGGGGTTAACACACTCGCAGAATTTTCAAAAGAAAAAAAATATAGAAGATGGGTTCTTTATCTATGCTGCTGTTGTAAGAAGGGGATACTCAGGGTAATGATAATAAAAGTGTGGCAAAGGCCAGAGGGAGAGGTCACTCTCCTCCTCCCATTCAATGTGTTCCAGCTGATAAATGGAAAGATTGGGCAGTGAGCAAACATGAACTCCCTCGGTCAGTCGTTGTTTGATAATGGTGCTATGCTCTTTGGAAAATTAATTAACACTTCTTGAATTTGCCATGATGGATGTGAATGAGATGAAAAGATTATTATCATTTTTTCGTATTCGAATGATTAGTGATGCAAAGTTGAGCAGGAAAAAGGAGAGGGCCGAGGAAAGAATAAAGATGTTTATTGCGATGTATGGAAAGACACAGTCGAATCGAGTGGAATGTATGAGTTCATAGGAAAGGAAGGGAATCATTGATTGAGAATTGATCATAGATCTCGTTGGTTGCTTCGATTTCCACTTGTCTGTACTCCAATCGATGCATTATCTGATTCGTCCTCTTCGAAATGACGAACTTGTCGAAGTTCGATTGGCACGAGGATTTTCTGAATGTATTTTTCTCACTCCTTTGCCTCTTGCAATCATTCATCGTTTACTTTCATAAACTTCGTCATAAGCATTCACGTAAGAATTACGCAAAATAGACTCGAAGAAAAATGAGAGAGACGGGAACAAGTGGCAAAGATCATACGATACATAGAATAGGTACGAACCTGATGCCCGATGGTCGGTTCAGAGAAGAAGTATCCCCTCACGACCGACTGATCACTCAAACTGCGAACTGTCGTGTACAGAATGTGAAGGGCGAAGGCCGCTGCCACTGCTGAAAATATAGAGATCGAAATTATATTTGACATTCTTTTTCAATAATTTCCTATGCCTCATACTAATATTTGATCAATGCACTACAATGTGCTTCATGTTCATCTATGTTCCACATATTTATCTCCGTTTGTGAATATTTCTAATTATCAGTGAATTAAAAAAAATCTGACCATGTGCAGGTGCGAACACCAATTGAAGTGAATTCATGGCGATTCTCGTTGAAGCGACGATCGGATTCGAGGCAGAGTTATCGTACACATAACCCGATTCGGAATCTAAACTCGAGTTGATTAACTTTGATTTTTCCCGTTCCCGCACCAATATCCAGTCCATTCTCAGCGATGGAATCATAATCAGTGAAAGATGGCCGATCGTTCTCTTTACTGATTAGATATGCATTCCAGAAGAAAAGGCCTACAGCGAGAATGAAGGAGAGCGAAGCGGAGATGCAGGAGAGAACCTGCAAGGGATAATTGAATATCTTAATTTGAATAGTCGAGGCTCAATAAATGTTCCGCTGAATCGTTTCTGAAATATCTTCGTGTTGGACAAATTTTTTAAAACGTTGCTTCGATTCTCATTCGGCCTCAGTCACAATAAGAGAGAAAGGAAACTTGAATGTTCCTCTCGAAATACGCATCGTCGTCTCTTCATTTCATGCACTCGTTTTTGACCAGCCAGAGAGCATGTGAAATAAAGAGAAGGAGGACGGAATTTCGATCTCAATTTCTCACCAGCATCGGTCTACTTTGACAGCATCGAACGAAGGCCGCGAGAACGATCGAATTGAGAATCATTGCGAGACAGACGACAATTCCAATGTAGAAGGGACAACCATCGAAGAAGACACAGATGACAGAGAAGATCAACTGAAAATGATATTGATTCATGTAATGAATAATCAGTTATTTGTGAATGACATTGCAAGCAGGAAGAAGTCACTGATAAGTTTACCAGTTGAACTGCAGTGGCAAAGAGAATGAGAGCGAGAATGAGAAGAGATCGAGGATGGGCAGTGAGTACTCGATTTGTCACCAATTGCTCGATCTGGAGAGGCATTCGAATATTATAACCGTGTGCACTTGGACTCTTAGCTTCTAGATTCTATCTATTCGTTCATTTTTTACCCTTTTTTCTCATATCAAATTAGTTAGACCAAAACATCTGTTATTTAGGCCACAATTCTAGGCCGATATTTTAATAATATCCCAATAAATATGAAAAATAACATACATGGTAGCTCTGGGTCATCTTGCTGATTATACTCTCGTTCATCATTTGATTCGTGTGGATATTGAAGGTTGTTCGGACTGAAATGAGTAGAGACTGAGAGAGAGAGAAGAGAATGACTGAGTGACTCGTGTAAACAATGGGAAATCGTTAGAAATCGGTCAATTCTGCACTGAATGAGACAGAAAACAAGTCGGTTCAACTCTTTAGATTGATTACTTCCTCATCTCACCAGTTGATTTAGTCGTCACTGTGTCATCTGAACAATCTGTGAGCATCGAATCCGTGAATCGACGATTCTCTCAAATTATCCATTTAATTCGTTTATTTTATTTCTAAATACCTCTAATTGGCTCTAATCCGAACGTGTCTCGATAGTAGAGGACTGATGGGAAAGAAGGAGTATACTGAAGATGTGATCCATTTGAAGTAATATTATAAGAGTAGTACCTTATTCTCGTTCGAAGTCCGGAAGGGTACTGGTCCCGATGACATCTTTGAAGGGGCGATTAAAGAAAGGGAAATGAACAGCTATTAAGTGGAGGAAGGAAGAGGCGAGAAACACTAAACCAAGGCTAGATCACTCCCTCTCCCCCCCCTTCCTCCTTCTGTCTTGATCTCTCTTCTCTCTTCATTACACATCACAAAGAGACCAGAAGGAATCTGACGAGATGAGGTAATAAATGTCTCCTTTCTTTCTTGTCATTCACTGCTTTTGGGGATGTTCGAGGGGAGCAATGGGAAGGATCAATCTGGATTCTTCCTAACAGAGACTCAATCGATTCCTCTTCAATCTTCATCTTCACATCTTCCTCTGTTAGTAACTCGTGGTGTCATTCCATCAATCATTGCTCTTTCAATGTGCTGTTTTGAGAGATGAGCGAGGAAGATTAGAGTTAATTTCAGCACACGAAATTCGATCCTCAACAATTCAGAAACATAGTCTGAATGATCACATTTCAGGCGTGTTTCTTCTCTTGTTTCAACACAAGATCAGAAAATAGTCGACAACTCACATCAGATAAATATGAATACGAATGTGGATGAAGTGACTCGTCTTCGATGTTTAGATAGTGTGGACATTACTGTTTTTTCACTTGAATTCAGATATCCGTATGAGAGATAAAATTATACATCGCAAATTGTAAAAAAAATCGGAAGTCTGAAAAAAATGATGCAAAACAGAGAAATGGGAGGCGATGGTGGTAGATCAGGCGCGAAAAATGGGTATATAGAGGCTCACATTTGGAGGAGAAATCGCCAGTCTACCTCTATTCAGTGTTATTCTTACGATGATCTCTCCTCCGAGAAAGGTAAGATTAACTCATTATTATTTCTATTATCTTGTTATTTCAGAAAGCGAAGAAGGAAAGTAGAATAGATGAAGTGAAAAATGATCTTCTTCGTATAAAGGATTACGAAATGGAGTACGATATGGTAATTTTTCAAAACTGAGATCTTCAGATATTATTCTATTTTGAGGTCCCGAAAGACGAAGTAAATTTCCCTTCCACTGCATCCGTGGCCTCAGTCGTGCAAAGGTACGTAGCCACCTTTCCCTATCATTATAGATCGCCTTTTCTCTTCCATATTTTACTATCAATATATTATTGTGAATATCATGAAAAGGGAGTCCAGACATCCGAACTCTAGTTAGAACTCTAGAGGAGACAGGTTCCGTGGGAATTCTCTGGTGTCCGCCCACAAGTTGAAATCAAGTAGAAATGGGATTCCAAGTTGGAATCAAGTACAGCACCCCTGACCCATTCCCACAAGTTGGAATCAAGCACTGTTTCCTACCCGTCGCGTCCAGCACGCACCTAGCCTATAAGGTCTCTTTTTTCAGCTTTACGCTACCTATCCTGACAAATTTCAAAAGATCCCACAAGTTGGAATCAAGCACTTTCCACAAGTTCAAGCTGAATTGCTTGAAAGAATCAAGTTGGAATTGCTTGATTCCAACTTGTGGGCGGACAAACAGAGTACCTATGATAAACTTGGAATGCCGTAAAAGTCGGAATAGAGAACTCTCCCTTCGGACAATCGGCTTCGGCTCATTTCGAACTCTTTTCGTCAAATCATTTTCGAGATGGAATAATTTACGATTTTTTAAAACATTCATTGAAAGAATGAAAGTGGATTTTAAATTATTTCCCGAGAGTCGGCGAATTTACATTATTTCCCGAGAGTCGGGGAATTTACATTATTTCCCGAGAGTCGGGGAATTTACTTCAGTTCCCGAGAGTCGGGGAATTTACTTCAGTTCCCGAGAGTCGGGGAATTTACTTCAGTTCCCGAGAGTCGGGGAATTTACTTCAGTTCCCGAGAGTCGGGGAATTTACATTATTTCCCGAGAGTCGGGGAATTTACTTCAGCTGCCTCGAAGGGAAAATGAATGAAGATCGTTACCGTTTTCATTCTGAAATCTATCTATCGGCCATTCCAATCATTTGAATATCAGTTATTCCAAATCTCAAGTAATCAAGTAC
Organism: Pristionchus arcanus; assembly: GCA_900490705.1. Lineage (NCBI taxonomy): Eukaryota > Metazoa > Nematoda > Chromadorea > Rhabditida > Neodiplogasteridae > Pristionchus > Pristionchus arcanus. Next base: position 189,060 of record LS486774.1, on the reverse strand, counting down.
AAGATGCTGAAGTAATCGAAGGGGAAATGAAAATTAGTTGTCAAGATGTTTACAACTAATTTTAAAACAACTAATTCTAAACTCTCCCCTGGTCAGTTCCTTTTTTAAGATTGATAAAAGGGCTACTTTCTAGCTACTTTCTTCTCATATTCTTCTTCGTATTTCTTCTTTTGTTCTTCATTAAGTGGTGGATAAGTTCCGTGTTTTCCTCCATGATGATTCTAGATTCTGGGGTAGTATGGTGGCACTCCCCCTCCCTCCCTCGATTCCCTCATTTCTGTGGCCGTTGCGTGTATCGATGTATTCATCCCCTTACATACTGGAGTGCTTAAAGAAGGCTAACTGAGTTCTTTATGTGAGGTGGTGGGTAGCTGTTACCCGATAACGCTTTCGAAACTCTCATGACACCATTTTCCGTTTGAACTGAGTTATGATCAATTGGCTGCGTGCCAAGTGACCCTGAAAAGCAGGCAACGAGCGAGAGAGCGTGCGGAATGAAGAGAGTGTCATCTAATTCCTCGCTTTGGATAGTCGCCCGCGCGGTTCGTGGGACGCCTTCTCATATCTCTCTTCAGTGAAGTTCAGTTCAGTCACGTTATTTGTCGGATCAGGGATGAATGAATGAGAGCGAATCGCATGGAATAACTGATATTCAAATGATTGGAATGGCCGATAGATTCAATCTCCTTCAGAATGAAAACGGTAACGATCTTCATTCATTCAACTCTCATTTGATACTTTCTGTTAGTTGAATCAGTTTTTCTATTTTTGTTTTGTATCCAGAATATATCGGATCGAAACCAGTGTCTCCGAAATGGAACAATTCAACACTCATTCTCATTACTATAATCCACTGCAATAATCCACTGCTGTTAGAGGAACTATTCCGGTAAATCGATAGTTGTTTTTTTTTCTGATAGACAAGATCCCACGATAAGTTCACTCGAAATGATTATTGATTTAAAATTGTGCCCTCACTTGTGGATCATGATCACATTCATTCATTCATTATTCATTATTTATTCCGTCAGGTTAAGGTACATGGAAATGCGATAGAGTAGTAGGCTAGAGACGGATGTCCGTCGACGTTGTCGAATCGGTTCTTGCGGCAGCAAGGGTAGGGGGTGTTCGGGGGGGGGGGGAGAGGGGGGAAAAAAAAAAA
>LS486774.1:119842-187717 GCA_900490705.1 Pristionchus arcanus | reverse complement strand
GGAAAGGCAAAGAAGGGATGACGTGTCAAGTAGGGTTCTATTGTGCACAATGGAGTGAACAAACGACAGGTCGATCATGATTCTACGGTTCTCTAGCGTCATAAAGTTCAGGTCAATCAATCGCTGGCGATACGGTACATGGGGGAGATTGCATCTAGCATAGAGTCTTCGTGTGAAATCACGCTGGACTTTTTCGACACTTCTAGTCAATTCAACACTATGCACGGGGTTCCAAATGATAGAACCATATTCTAAATGGGGTAGAATGTAGGTTGTGAAGGACTTCGTATAGACAAGAGTAGACGTGCTACGAAAGGATTTAAACAGTAAGTTAGTTATAGACCGGGCCTTCGAGATTACCTTGTTAATGTGGTCAGAGAAAGTTAAGGAAGGCGAAAAAAGCACACCTAGGTCTTTGACAAACATTTTCTTATCGGGAGGAGGGACAAGAGGGATACTGTTAATGTGATACTGTTTGCGGGGGTTGTTACTACCGTAATACATAACTGTACATTTGGTCTCGGATAAGCCAAGATTCCATTGTGAGGACCAGGAAGAGACAACATTAAGAGCACTTTGAAGGTCGTCAGAGTGAATGGGAGTCTCGGCAAATAGCTTTAGGTCGTCGGCATAAACTGAGTATCTAACGGTTTTAGGGAATTTAAATGAGACATCATTGATGAAGAGAATGAATAACAGCGGGCCTAGACAAGAGCCCTGTGGGACTCCAGAGGTCATTGGGGAGGGAGGGGAGAACGATGAATCAATGAAAACAGATTGGGTTCTATTTGACAAGTAAGATCGGAACCAGGAAACAAGGTGATCAGAGAGGCCTAATTCAGATAATTTGTGCAGCAACAACCTGTGGTCAATAGAATCAAAAGCTTTCTTAAAATCAATGTAAACTGTGTCGAAAGCAGACTTTTTATGCGCGATGCGCAGGTAATGCGAGTATGTTTCGGCTAGGTTGGAAGAGGTGGATCTAGAGTTTCTGAAACCAAACTGCTGCGGGTCAAAAAGATTGTTGCTGTCCAAAAATGATGTAATCTCTCTGATCAGAATCTTCTCTAATACTTTACAAGTCGGGGAAGTGAGGGAAATAGGACGGAAATCTGATACAGAGTTGCTAGATTTCTTTGGGATGGGTTTTACAAGGGCCTGTCTCCAGAGTGATGGGACTTGGGAGGTGAGAAGTGACTTGTTGAAAATAATAACGAGAGGAGAAACAATGGTGAATTTACATTTAGAGAGAACAAGGCTGGGAATTCGGTCAGGGGAAACATTGATCTTCGGTGAGAGGGTACGAAGTGCGCACAAAATATCTGTTTGTGAAATAACGGGAAGATCAAAGATCAGGTTAGGTGACGGGAGGAGGAGTGGGGATTTTTGGGGCACAGAAAAAGCAGAAGAGAAAAATGAGGAGAACGCAAGACATTTCTCGTTATCAGTGAGAAGAATGTTACCAGAAGAGTCAATTAAGCCAGAGGGAGTGGACTTAGGAACTTTGAGTCTATCGTTACAAAGGCTATAGAATGATTTTGGATTTGCCGAAGAGACAATACGACTTTCTAATGAGCAATGGAATTTGTAAAGAGCTTTCTGGAAACGCTTAGACATCATCATACAAGAAATACTATTAGGGGCAACTCTAGTTAAAGATTTACATTTACCATAAAGAATTTTTAAGGTTCGTGGGTATCTAGAATGAGGAGTGGGCTTAGACAATGGAACGAATTGATCAAGGAGGCTGTTAATGAATTGAACAAAGTACTCGTAGGCACTATTCGCGTCAAGAGCAGAAAGGGCAATAGTCCAATCATGGCAGAATATTTGGTCATTGATCGCATCCCAATTGGCATGTCTGTACATTCTAGATGATGCAAAAGTGCGAGAGGGAGGGGAAGGGATTCGAAGATCAAAGATCAAAGACAAGTGGTCACTAAGGGGCACGGAAGGGGCTAGATTGCATACAATGTCGGAGTTACAGAAAATGAGGTCTAAACATCTGAGGAGACGGGTAGGAAAGGATACAAGCTGGGTGAGATGATGGTCACATGCAAAATCGATAAGGTCCTCGTTATTGGGAGATGTCATTGAGCTCCAGTCAATACTAGGGTAGTTGAAATCGCCCAGAAGAATACACGGGAAGTGTTGAGAAATCAAGGGGGCAATGAATCCTAGGAAAGAAGTGAAAGCTAGAGGAGGGGAGGTAGGAGATCTATATACAATGATGACTCTAACTTTACGAAATGGTAGTGAAGCACAGTAAGTGAGGTGAAGGTCAACGATGCACGATTCTAACAGGGAAGCGGTAAAAGTGGAAACAAGGACGGGGTTAAGGGAGTTGTGAACGATGAGGGCGACACCGCCACCGCGACCAGAATCAATAGAAAGAGCGCGATCACAACGAAAGGAATGGTAATCAGGGAATCCACCTATGAGAAGAGCGTCACTATCAGTCTCAAGTAACCATGTTTCTGTGAGAGAGATCAATTTGTATGCAAAAGAGGAGAGGAGGTAAGCAATCTGAGGGACTTTGCATCTGACGGAGCGGCAATTAGCATAGTAAGAAGAGACAGAGGAGGAGGGAATCGATAGTGCACGTGTACTAAGAGAGTTTACGGTACTAGATGGAATTACGGTACTAGATGAATTGGTCATTGGAAACGAAAATGATGAAATGGGAATGGACATGAGGGAACATTGTTGATTCCTTCTCTCTATTTGTCCCGCATCACCATTACTGAAGCTGCAAAGAATAAGTGGGAGAGGGGAGAATGAATTACCCGGTATTTTCATCCCGTTACTCCGTAAATCGCATGTAAATCGCACGCTCTCGTGAGAACTCATTTCTGCCTCGCGAGATGATCAGGAGTGGTCGGTCTAATAAGTTTATCTTATTTTCTATGCAATTTCTGTATTTTTGAACGGTTTCTGCGTGTTTATCGTTCAGGAAGAAGTGCCACGAATCGTTCGAATAGTGCGCCAAACCACCATGCTCAAGTTCTGAAAAAGGAGCAAAGTTGCGGAGTGATGTTTAACAATGTTTAATAGCAAACAAATGGCCTCTAGGATTCATAATATGACTTATTCATTTTACTATCTAACCTGAATACCCCCTTAAACCTTCAACTTGGAAACATTCTTAAAGGAATTTAGAATTGAAACAGGGAATCAAGATTTTTGATATCATGTCGTGAATATATTATCAGGATCCTTTGGTGAGCCGATCAAGCCGAAACTTGAAACCCTCATATTCCGGAGTATTTTATAATTTTAATATTTGCCTTTTTCTAAATATTTGATAGAGTGATATTTAAAATTTCCATTCATTTTCCAAGTCGTTGTCCTCATTGAGTGGTCTCCTATGCAGTCTCCTTTAAGAAAGGTATCATAAATATTCTGACTACGATCACGTTTGTTGTCGGGCCTATTACTAAAACGAAAGAGTGAACTGATTTTCAGTTATTTCACTATTTCAGAAGGCCAGAAATGAATTATTGCTCGAGGAGATTAAAAACGAATTGATAAGAATCAAGGATTTGGATTTGAATCGTGAAAAGGTCATTTTTCTTTCTGGAAACTATACATATTATATTATATTTGAGGTACAAAAAGACGATATTACACACACTTCTTCTTCCGGTATCCTTTCTGTTGTCAAAAGGTATCATTTTCTCTCTTTTATTACGTATTTCCACCTCCTTTCTTTAGTTGATAATGATGAAAATAAATTTTAAATTTGTCATTGTTTGGGAACATTTCTCTTGAATGAGGGAATTTTTATTCTATAGAGAACTTTTCAATTTCTTATTCACTGCATTCGGAAAATTGTTAGAAACTTATGAAAAGAAAAGAAGGAGAGAGAATAGTCAACTGGAAAGTAAAAATCATTATCGTGAATATTTATGATAGCATTTACGATTTGATTCATTTGAGATCTTTATTATTTTAAACTCAATTAAAATTAGAAATACTTTAATGAATTAATTCAGAAACAACGGATATCACGCGATGAATTGGCCGATTGATAATGATGCTGACAATGATTCTGATGGAGTTAGTGACGGTGATGAAGAGGAAACAGTGAGTGTTGAATGAAATCCTATAAAACCACTATGGTATTCAGGTTAACGTTCGCATCTTCACTGGTAGTGAAAAGGAAGTGAAACTGTATGAAGCACTGCACTGGCCTTCTTTAATCGACACTGACTATAAAAAGGTGTTTAATTATTTTATCATGTGATCTCAAGATCGATAATATCATAGGTTCATAAATAATAATGCGTATTTGAGGTCACTCTCATTCTCGCAGTGATCTTAGCTTTTCGCATTATGGTCGGCTGCAGTGTTCAATTGATTGATAAAATTATGAAGCTTTTTCATGGAATAGACTTCACTCGACGGTTCGTTTCTATAATTCACAATTTGTCAGTCATTTTTGTCGAGAATTAAACTATTCAGAAGTTTGACAATTTATTTAGATCTAGAAATGTCAACTGTTCCTATACAAAGTTCCATTTTTTCAGACACTTTGAGGCTGCCCTACAGAAAGATGTTGTGGGGAGGAATTGCATAGTGAAACTTCTGGAAAAAAAGGTTAATCACATTCTACACAGAATTAAATCATAATTCTTGAACCTCTTCAAATGTTAAGGTTCTATCACTTTCCAATTCACTCGATGCAATTACTACTGCCTTGAAGAATAATCGGGATGAAGCTATCTCAGTGATGAACAATTATGCGAACGACCCTACTCTCCCCAATTTCCACAAGGTATCTTTAGTGTCAAACATGTAGACTATTCACATTCTTGTTTAAAACGAAGAGGGATTATTTCTGCAGTCCATCTCCGAAATTTCTCACGGAGTTCGCTCGATGGCTCGCGGTTTAAACTACTCAGATGCTGATTCGGAACAAATATTCAACGAATTGAAGAATATCAAGGATTCCCACAATTTGCTGAAGTAAGGAAAGATTTTCAAATCAATAATCAATTCGATTAAAATGAAATTTATCGTGATATCTCAGAAAGGAACACGAGCGGTGGACTGGAGTGGTTCCTCCTACGGCTGCGGAGATTATTGATCTAGTAAAGAAACGCAATAAAGAGATCATTAAATTGACAGCAGCAGAAGTGATCGAAGGGGATATGAAGAGATGCGAAGTGATCATTTGCAAAAATGTAAGAATTCATTTGCTTTTATTAATGTTATTATAATTTGTGATACCTTACAATAATTCTATTGATCTACTTGGTTTCAGTTGGATCTCGCCTCTCTGGCAACTTTGACTGATGAGCATCTCATAATTTACGTATCAGAACGTCATGATGATAATCCACTTCAAGATCATATTCAGCTTATAACACGAGATAATCATCCATCGAAAGGTATCACAAATACAGATTTTCACACTTTTTACATTTTATATCGCACAATTTAGTTGAGTTGACGAAATGAATATTTTTTCAGATTATGATAAACTGAGTGATCCCATCTTCCTCTACGTTTGGAAAATGGTGAATGAAGTGGAGTTGCCTAAGGGAGAAGTCGAGAAGATTCTTATTGAGAACGGAATAAAAAGCAGAATTATCATCGAAAAAGTGAGATTGTAGACAAACATTGAACTTATCTAATTTCGTTTCAAATTCTTATGTAAATTATACTTACAGGAGTTAGTTCCCCTATTGGCAGGAAGGAAGGTTTTCATGAAAGATTTGGCGAATCATGAAAGATTTGGCGAATCCCATTATCAGAGGTAAAATATCCATTATCATGAAAGATTTGGCGAATCCCATTATCAGAGGTAAAATATCCATTATCATGAAAGATTTGGCGAATCCCATTATCAGAGGTAAAATATCCATTATCATGAAAGATTTGGCGAATCCCATTATCAGAGGTAAAATATCCATTATCATGAAAGATTTGGCGAATCCCATTATCAGAGGTAAAATATCCATTATCATGAAAGATTTGGCGAATCCCATTATCAGAGGTAAAATATCCATTATCATGAAAGATTTGGCGAATCCCATTATCAGAGGTAAAATATCCATTATCATGAAAGATTTGGCGAATCCCATTATCAGAGGTAAAATATCCATTATCATGAAAGATTTGGCGAATCCCATTATCAGAGGTAAAATATCCATTATCATGAAAGATTTGGCGAATCCCATTATCAGAGGTAAAATATCCATTATCATGAAAGATTTGGCGAATATTGTCATCCTCTTTTCTCATAATATTATTGTAGACTAATTTTCCTCATGGTCAATTTTTGCATAGCGACCTTCGGTGATTTGCTCTGTCCTTCGATAATGTTCATGAATTATTTGAATAAAGTGAGATTCGAGTAACAATTTAAATTGTGAAATAATCCTTTCTACTCAGACAGAGTAGTTTTTCTTCCTCTCGTGTTCCTCAGTGGCCTTCTGACCCAAGGTCGTCGTTCGAAAGGTGAAGTGAGGATGAAACATTTCCGAGTTTCGAATTGTGTTCTTCGTCTCTCCCCCTCGATTCCCTCATTTCTGTGGGCGTTGTGCGGCGTCCTTCTCCCTTATCTTCCCTTCATGATAAGAATGATTAGAACGATTAAAAAAAAATAAGAATGCTTCATGATAAGAGAGATTATTGATCTAGTAAAGAAAAAAGAGATAGATGAAGGGAAGACGTCCCATGCATTACTTCAGCTATCGTGCGTTCGAAATGCTCAGCAAATGAGAAGTGCTGGTTAGCGAGCTATCGATTGTGTGGGAGAGAGGAAGGGGGGAGGAGGACAGTTGATCTACCACCTCCTCCCGGCCTCTTCCTTTCTCCGCCTCCTCGAACGTTCGTAAAAGGTCAGCTACGAGTGGAATGGAGAATAATCTCACGATATCAGCCGCTGAAGTATGGGGAAGCATGGGGAAGTCTTACCTCTTCTTCTGATGCCCCATTGAATGCCCATTCGGTCTCACACTCTTCTATTATTTCTTCACTGATCAGGAAGAAGGGGGAAGTCCATCATAGAAGAGCAATATGGCTTCTTTATTCTGGTATTCTTCTTCGTATTTCTTTTTTTTGTTCTTCTATGGGGACGACCAGTGGACAAGGACTTTGCTCTAGAAGCCATATTCAACACCAATGATCACCACCAATGATAGGATGTGATCCAATCATTGGTGTTGAATTGGATCATCCAATCATCAAATCTATTATTTCTTCACTGATCAGGAGGTAGTTTGGCTTCTTTATTCTGATATTCTTCTTCGTATCTCTTTTTTTGTTCTTCAGTGAGATCTTTGCTGGAAATAATTCTTTGCTGGAAATAATTGGCAATTTTTCGTAACTTCACCATGGTGTAGTGGTATAGTCTAGAAGCCATATTCAACACCAATGAATCACCAAATCATCTAGTCACCAATGATGATAAAAATTGGTAATCATAATTGCTTGGGTAAATTTGGTAATCACCCAAGCAATGATGATTACCAATTTTTTTAATATGAAATCTAAATTTATTTCTGAATTCTCCGAATTTTTTAGATTTTACTGTAATTTTACTGTTTCCCGAAGTTCGGGAACTTTCTGCTTTTCCCGAGTCTCTTCATTCCTCAAATTCTCTCGTCACTCTGACCGGTGAGAGAGTGTGCGGAATGAAGGTACGGATTCTTCACCCTGACAGCCCTAATTATGAGGCGAATATTCCAATTAGTATGGGTCTGAACACGTTACATGGCGAAATAATTCGCATCTTCCGAAACTGTTCTCTATTCGAACACTTTTTGAAGAGAACTCGTCAACTTACACATTATTTCCTTCAGATTCAATACCCCAAGGAAATCTTATACTCTAGACTGTATCTAACTTTGAACAGGACTCCAGCAATATCGCTAAAATACTCAGTTTGTAATAATGATATTTGCATGAGTATTATCGAGAAACTGTGAATTTTCCCCCGCTAATTCCCCAATGAGACATCTTCCCCCCCCCTTCCTTCCCTCTTCTCCCTCCCCTCCGACCCAGGGTAGATCATTGATCTGTTGACCTTCTCTTCCGTCTCTCCTCTCTCAATCGATCGATCTCTTCCCTTCTTCCCTCAGACAGCAGTCAGATTACCATCGGAAGTCTCTTCTCCCCTTGCAAATTTGTCTATCCCACCTCGGCCATATTGGCATGAACTACTTGCATTCCCTTTAGTTCATTCGCGCTAAATATCACCTTGTTTTCGCGTTAGTTGTTTGTTGTTTACTCTCATCTTCTTCCCTCCCTATCCTTCATATTCCCCACAAAGGGCGTCATACTGACGAGGTCCACCCTTCATAAGGCGGCTGGGTGTCTATGACCCAATGGACCGAAACATCCAGCCGCGCTACTGTAGGAAGTCGCTCTCTCTCTCTCTTCCTTTTTCCGCAGCTAGCAGTTTCTCGTTTCTTCTACAGTACAAAACCAATCTTCTTTTTAATTTATCGTGAAATCTCAGAAAGGAACACGAGCGATGGACTGGAGTGGTTCCTCCTACGGCTGCGGAGATTATTGAAAAGACACATATAGATTGTTAAGCTTTCCGCTGCTGAAGTAATACATGGGGAAATGAAGAGATGCGATGTCATAGTATGCAGTAGTGTAAGAACCCATTCGCTTTTATTTATTTCATAATGATTTGCCATCTTACAATATTTATATTCTATAATACTTGGTTTCAGTTGGATGACGCCTCTCTGGTAACGTTGACTGATTCGCATCTCATAATCTACGTATCGGAACGTTTCGATGCTCATCCACTGCGAGATCATATTCAGCTTATAACACGAGATAATCATCCATCGAAAGGTATCACAAATACAGATTTTCACACTTTTTACATTTTATATCGCACAATTTAGTTGAGTTGACGAAATGAATATTTTTTCAGATTATGATAAACTGAGTGATCCCATCTTCCTCTACGTTTGGAAAATGGTGAATGAAGTGGAGTTGCCTAAGGGAGAAGTCGAGAAGATTCTTATTGAGAACGGAATAAAAAGCAGAATTATCATCGAAAAAGTGAGATTGTAGACAAACATTGAACTTATCTAATTTCGTTTCAAATTCTTATGTAAATTATACTTACAGGAGTTAGTTCCCCTATTGGCAGGAAGGAAGGTTTTCATGAAAGATTTGGCGAATCATGAAAGATTTGGCGAATCCCATTATCAGAGGTAAAATATCCATTATCATGAAAGATTTGGCGAATCCCATTATCAGAGGTAAAATATCCATTATCATGAAAGATTTGGCGAATCCCATTATCAGAGGTAAAATATCCATTATCATGAAAGATTTGGCGAATCCCATTATCAGAGGTAAAATATCCATTATCATGAAAGATTTGGCGAATCCCATTATCAGAGGTAAAATATCCATTATCATGAAAGATTTGGCGAATCCCATTATCAGAGGTAAAATATCCATTATCATGAAAGATTTGGCGAATCCCATTATCAGAGGTAAAATATCCATTATCATGAAAGATTTGGCGAATCCCATTATCAGAGGTAAAATATCCATTATCATGAAAGATTTGGCGAATCCCATTATCAGAGGTAAAATATCCATTATCATGAAAGATTTGGCGAATCCCATTATCAGAGGTAAAATATCCATTATCATGAAAGATTTGGCGAATCCCATTATCAGAGGTAAAATATCCATTATCATGAAAGATTTGGCGAATCCCATTATCAGAGGTAAAATATCCATTATCATGAAAGATTTGGCGAATCCCATTATCAGAGGTAAAATATCCATTATCATGAAAGATTTGGCGAATCCCATTATCAGAGGTACTCTCCCTTGTTCTCCTCAAATGCTTTCTTGATCTTCTTTGCTGCTTCTTGTGCCTCTAAATAGAAGAATCAGAGAAAGATTGAGAAAGGAACTGACCAGGAGAAAGTTTAGCTACTTTCTTCTCATATTCTTCTTCGTATTTCTTCTTTTGTTCTTCAGTAAGGGGTGGATAAGTTCCGTGTTTTCCTCCATGATGTCCGTGATGAGGACGGCCAGTGGGACGAGGACTCTCCTGGAATTAAGAGACAATATTTATGTATCTACATCTATCTACATACATACATCTATAAACGAACGTCATTTCTACAAAGACTAGTGCTCTACTAATGTGATTAGAAGAAAATTCGAAATAAAAAAACCCTTTGAAGAAACACATCGAGATCCTGTAGAATAGTAGAGTACTTGGGTAACGTTTAGGTGGAATCAAGGTAACAAAATTCAAATACCTGAGCGAGCACAGCGAGAACGACAAGGGAAAGGATGAGGATAGTCTTCATTGTATGGATGATGTCTTCCCCTTCCCTTCTTCCCCTTATAACCTCAGAAGCTGATCCTGTTCTTGTAACGATGAAATGAACGACCGATGAGAGATAAAAGAAATGAAAGAGAGAAGGAAGAATAAATCCATGAATTGTAGTCATAACCGCATCTTGTTTGATGCTGTTCTCTTCAATGGTAGATGAAAGACATCTGTTTCATTTTCATTTTCTCCCTTGTTCTCCTCAAATGCTTTCTTGATCTTCTTTGCTGCTTCTTGTGCCTCTAAATAGAAGAATCAGAGAAAGATTGAGAAAGGAACTGACCAGGAGAAAGTTTAGCTACTTTCTTCTCATATTCTTCTTCGTATTTCTTCTTTTGTTCTTCAGTAAGGGGTGGATAAGTTCCGTGTTTTCCTCCATGATGTCCGTGATGAGGACGGCCAGTGGGACGAGGACTCTCCTGGAATTAAGAGACAATATTTATGTATCTACATCTATCTACATACATACATCTATAAACGAACGTCATTTCTACAAAGACTAGTGCTCTACTAATGTGATTAGAAGAAAATTCGAAATAAAAAAACCCTTTGAAGAAACACATCGAGATCCTGTAGAATAGTAGAGTACTTGGGTAACGTTTAGGTGGAATCAAGGTAACAAAATTCAAATACCTGAGCGAGCACAGCGAGAACGACAAGGGAAAGGATGAGGATAGTCTTCATTGTATGGATGATGTCTTCCCCTTCCCTTCTTCCCCTTATAACCTCAGAAGCTGATCCTGTTCTTGTAACGATGAAATGAACGACCGATGAGAGATAAAAGAAATGAAAGAGAGAAGGAAGAATAAATCCATGAATTGTAGTCATAACCGCATCTTGTTTGATGCTGTTCTCTTCAATGGTAGATGAAAGACATCTGTTTCATTTTCATTTTGATAGCTTCATGTATTGAACGAAATACATTTCAGGCGTGTTTCTTCTCTTGTTTCAACACAAGATCAGAAAATAGTCGACAACTCACATCAGATAAATATGAATACGAATGTGGATGAAGTGACTCGTCTTCGATGTTTAAATAGTGTGGACATTACTGTTTTTTCACTTGAATTCAGATATCCGTATGAGAGATAAAATTATACATCGCAAATTGTAAAAAAAAATCGGAAGTCTGAAAAAAATGATGCAAAACAGAGAAATGGGAGGCGATGGTGGTAGATCAGGCGCGAAAAATGGGTATATAGAGGCTCACATTTGGAGGAGAAATCGCCAGTCTACCTCTATTCAGTGTTATTCTTACGATGATCTCTCCTCCGAGAAAGGTAAGATTAACTCATTAATATTTCTATTATCTTGTTATTTCAGAAAGCGAAGAAGGAAAGTAGAATAGATGAAGTGAAAAATGATCTTCTTCGTATAAAGGATTACGAAATGGAGTACGATATGGTAATTTTTCAAAACTGAGATCTTCAGATATTATTCTTTTTGAGGTTCCGAAAGACGAAGACCTTTCCCTATCATTTTAGATCGCCTTTTCTCTTCCATATTTTACTATCAATATATTATTGTGAATATCATATTCTTTTGAAAAGGGAGTCCAGACATCCGATCTCTAGTTAGACTTCCGAGTAGAGAGGAGATAGGTTCCGTGGGAACTCTGGTGTCCGCCCACAAGTTGAAATCAAGTTGAAAGTATAGGCATATTTTCGCGGTTGAGGCATCTATCATGATCATTATAGTTTCGCCGTTGCATTGTCATCCTCTTTTCTCATAATATTATTGTAGACTAATTTTCCTCATGGTCAATTTTTGCATAGCGACCTTCGGTGATTTGCTCTGTCCTTCGATAATGTTCATGAATTATTTGAATAAAGTGAGATTCGAGTAACAATTTAAATTGTGAAATAATCCTCTCTACTCGGACAGAGTAGTTTTTCTTCCTCTCGTGTTCCTCAGTGTCCTTTCAGTGCCACGCCACCACCCAAGGTCGTCGTTCGAAAGGTGAAGTGAGGATGAAACATTTCCGAGTTTCGAATTGTGTTCCCTTCATCGTCCCATGCATTACTTCAGCCACTGAAGCATGGGGAAGCATGGGGAAGTCTTCCCCCTTCTTCTGATGCCCCATTGAATGCCATTCGGCCACACTCTCCTATTATTTCTTCACTGATCAGCTTCTTCACTGATCAGTGAAGAAGCTGATCAGTGAAAATTTTCAGAAGAAAATTTATTCTTCTTCGTAATTCTTTTTTGTTCTTCAGTTCTAGACTATTCTATGGAGACGACCTTTGCTGGAAATAATTGGCAATTTTTCTTAACTTCACCACCTTCTGAAAATACCTTCTGAAAATTGCCTTATCAGCAATGATTACCAATTTTCAGAAGGTATTCGAGTATGAAATCTAAATTTATTTCAGAATTCTCCGAATTTTTTAGATTTTACTGTATTTCCCATAGTTCGGGAACTTTCTGCTTTTCCCGAGTGTCGGGGAATTTACATTAATTCCCGAGTGTCGGGGAATTTACATTAATTCCCGAGTGTCGGGGAATTTACTTCAGTTCCCGAGAGTCGGGGAATTTACTTCAGCTCCCGAGAGTCGGGGAATTTACTTCTCGGGAGCTGAAGTAGAGAGCGTACGAAATGAAGAGAGCTTTTCTTGCGAAGCCCTAAGACTGAATCAATTACATATTCTTACCTCTCAATAATTGATTCTCTTTCATGAATGCTTCCAGAAAATCCTTATCAAAATTATCGCAATAGACCGAGTCTAATTCCGAGTCGATCGAAGTAAGGAAGGCTGAAAAATCATCGTCAATGTACCTCTGATAATGGGATTCGCCAAATCTTTCATGATAATGGATATTTTACCTCTGATAATGGGATTCGCCAAATCTTTCATGATTCGCCAAATCTTTCATGAAAACCTTCCTTCCTGCCAATAGGGGAACTAACTCCTGTAAGTATAATTTACATAAAAATTTGAAACGAAATTAGATAAGTCATCTATCTACAATCTCACTTTTCCAATCTACACTTTATCTACTTTGAACTGAACTTGGTCATGGGTCAAAAAAGTCATGATGGCGAATTTGACTCATATTGCGATGAATGTATGCTAGATGGTTTAACAAATATATTTGAGCAGTATTTCACTAAAATCACACAAGGGTATGGTATTTCAAATATATGGTAATGCAAAAACGCACAAGGGTATGGTAATGCAAAAATGGTATTTCGGCATCTGACTCCAAGTCGTTCAGATGAAGTTTTAGGTACTCGTGAAAAGCTGTATGCGCTATATTTGTTGCTGGTGTTATGCGGTAGGGTGATGGTCAAAACATATGCTAGGGCAGATCTTGCGCAAACTTATACCAGCCAAAGAATCATGATGGCGAATTCAACTCATATTGCGATGAATGTATGCTAGATGGTGTAACAAATATATTTGAGCAGTATTTCACTAAAATCAGAATGAAGGAGAAGGAAGAGGGATTAGTGAGTTGGGTTTTTTTTCGAAACCGAACCTGCAACCCTTCTCCCTAGTTGTTTTTGCTATTGAAGAAGAAAAAAAGACTTGCAGAGAACGTTCAAGTATCTGTACGAGGAATGAGGGTAGGCTTAAATAACGAATATATCCCGAATATAATAATAAGAACATATAATGAATAACGAAACAATGAAAATATCCCATGATTTTCAACCTTTGTCCTTCGGAGATCCGAAACTTCAAACCATAAAGTGCTAATTTAAAAAATTTGATAGAATGATTTTACAATTCTCATTCATTCTCCAGATCGTCGTCCATAATTAGTGGTCGATGGCCAGCTCTCCTCTTAGCAAGGTATCTTAAATTGCCTTTTTTTATCCAACTATTGCTCAAAAGAGCACCAAAAAAACAAGTCAATTATTCTAATCTCATATTCAGAGAGCGCGAAAGGAGACGTTACTCGAGGACATAAAAAATCACCTGACTAGAATAAAAGATATGGAGTTGGATTACGAAAAAGTAAATTTTCATCATTATGAAAGACAGTAGTTTATTTGATTGTATTTGAGATTAACAAAGAAGATCTAAAGAACGCAACGACCACCGGCGTTGCATCAGTTGTGAGAAGGTATTTTTCAACCACATTTCCTTTCTTTCTTAATTCCTGCCCGTCTTCTCCAAATTAAACAATATAATAATATTATTGTAATTGTTTTCTCCTAATATGATTGAAATTGTTTGGTTTAAACTTTTGATATATATTAATTAACTCTATATTTACTCAGAATTGATGGGTTTCACGTGATGGGCTGGCCGACAGAAATCGATGAAGATGATGTTAATGGTTCAGAAGAGAACAATGTGAGTGTTCAATTAAATACTATGAAACCAGGTGCAATTCAGATTGGAGTTTGGATCTTCCCAGGATTGGAGAAGGAAGCTCCTCTTTATGAAGCGCTGAAGTGGCCCACTCGAATTGACTCTGATTACAAAAAGGTCTTTAATTGTTTTGTATCACGTGGTCTCGAGATATGTTTACTATAATAGAATCATAAAGAATAATACGTATTTGAGGTGTCCCTCATTCTCGCTGTTATCGTAGCTTTTCGTATCCTCAGCAGCTGTACAGTACAGTTCGTCGATAAAATAATGAAGCATTTTGCCGGAATAAGTTTCACGAGACGGTTCGTTTCTATACTCCTAAAAAAAAACTTGACAATTACTTGACAATTTATTTAGATCTAGAAATGTAAACTGTCCCAATCCATCTTTCTATTTTTTCAGTCATTACGAAGCAGCGTTACAGAAGGATATTGTTGGAAAGGAATGTATAGTGAAACTTCTGGAAAAAAAGGTTCAACACATTATTTTTGATTCTACACTGAATTAAATTTAAAAAGTTGAATTAAGGTCTTATCTCTTTCAAACTCCCTCGATGCAATTACTACCGCACTAAAGAACAATCGAGAAGCAGCAATTAAAGTGATGCAGTCATTCATAACCGATCCTTCCTTACCCAATTTTCATAAGGTATCTTTCATGTCAATCATTCAGACTATTCGCTCTCTTTTTTGAAACGAAGAGGGATTATTTATGCAGGCCATCACCGAAATTTCTCATGGAGCTCGTGCAATGGCCCTTGGATTGAATTACAGTGATGCAGATGCGGAGTTTATCGAGAAAGAACTTAAGACTATCAAGGATGCCCATAATTTGCTGAAGTGAGGACGCACGTTCCAATCAATATAGAATAGAATCTAGAATAATTGTTGAAATATATTGAATGCTCAGAAAGGAATACGAGCGATGGACTGGATTAGCTCCTCCAACTCCAATTGAAATTGTCGATCTCGTGAGGAAACGACATCGAGAGATTGTCAAGATGTCAGCTGCTGAAGTAATCGAAGGGCAAATGAAACGATGCGATGTCATTATATGCAAATCGGTAAGAAATAATTTGCGTTAATAAGAATTGTCACCTAACAAAAATTGTGTGTTGATATACTTTGTTTCAGATGGACAATGCATCTCTAGAGACTTTAACTGACACTCATCTTATTATCTGTGTATCGGATCGTCATGACGATACTCCACTTCATCCTCATATCCAACTAATCACTCGAGACAATGATCCATCTGCAGGTATCGGCAATTCATTTTACATCATATCAATTTAAGCATTCTGAATTGAGATTCGGGAAAAATCAGCGATCCGATCTACCTCTATCTGTGGAAAGTGGCCGATGAACAGGAGTTGTCAAAGGGAGAAGTCGAGAAAATTCTTATCGAGAACGGCATGAGAAGCAGGATTGTAATTGGAGAGGTGAGATTTTTAGCTTTGTTCTAAGTAGCTACTGATACTTCCAGGAACTTCACTCCCTGTTCAATGGCAAAAAAACTTTCGTTAAGGATTTTGCTGATCCTACTGTTCGAGGTACAATTAATCTATTATTATTTTGATAGTTGTGTTGATTTTTCAGATTTCTTGACGTCGATCGAGGAGGGATTAGAATCAGTGTATTGCTGCTTATTCGATGAAGATTCAATTCGATCCTTCATCAAAAACATTCGACTGTCGAGAGGTAACGCAGCTAATTGCATAATTTGGAAATTAGGTCCCGTTATTCTGATTACTCTTTCGGTGCCAGAGTGGTGCATTTCCATCTTACGCAAATAGTACATAGATTGAAATCTAAAGATTGATTAGAGCGGTGCGAGGGCACGTGATGGTACATATTATGAGTGTTGTTTCTGGCATAGTCATGGTGAAGTCTAACGAAGAGTCGTTGCAGAGGAGAAATCGAATGCTCACGATGATACCAGAAATTCTAAAGGGAAGAAAACCCTGAAAAGGAAAAGATAGTCGGTCGGTTCGCATAAACATTCATTAAAATTTTCATCCTCTCGTTAGATTTATAATAGTAGAATTTTCATCTCTTTTTCTAAGTGCATTCAAATTGTAATCTTATCGTTGGATTCATAATGAATTTGCATGTCTTTTTTCTAAGTGGATTCAATTTGTAATCTATTCGATGGATTCATAATTGTTGAATTTTTATCTCTCTTTCTAAGTGTGTTCAAATTGTAATCTAGATAATTGTTGGATTCATAATAGTAGAATTTGCATGTCTTTTTCTAAGTGGATTCAAACTGTAATCTTATCGTTGGATTCATAATAGTATTATTTTCATGTCTTTTTCTAAGTGCATTCAAATTGTAATCTATTCGTTGGATTCATTTATCATTTAAGTCGAATAAATGTAACTCCACAAATAAAATATTTAAATATTGATTTCTATTGAGAAGGAGTGGTTCATCTAGCTCCTCGGGTTCCCCTATGTCCCTTATGTCCTTCATGATTCTTATTCTGATGTCCTCCTTTCGGTCTCAAACTCTCCAACTCTTTCTTCACTGATTCAGAGACGGATGACGTGATCTCTTCAATCTGCAATCATTCTTCTTTACTCGCAAGTTAGCCGACAAGACACAGACGCAGAATACTAACCGCTTCAATTTGTAATCTATTCGATGGATTCATAATTGTTGAATTTTTATCTCTCTTTCTAAGTGTGTTCAAATTGTAATCTAGATAATTGTTGGATTCATAATAGTAGAATTTGCATGTCTTTTTCTAAGTGGATTCAAATTTTATTCTATTCGTTGGATTCATAATAGTAGAATTTTCATGTCTTTTTCTAAGTGGATTCAAATTTTATTCTATTCGTTGGATTCATAATAGTAGAATTTTCATGTCTTTTTCTAAGTGGATTCAAATTTTATTCTATTCGTTGGATTCATAATAGTAGAATTTTCATGTCTTTTTCTAAGTGGATTCAAATTTTATTCTATTCGTTGGATTCATAATAGTAGAATTTTCATGTCTTTTTCTAAGTGGATTCAAATTTTATTCTATTCGTTGGATTCATAATAGTAGAATTTTCATGTCTTTTTCTAAGTGGATTCAAATTTTATTCTATTCGTTGGATTCATAATAGTAGAATTTTCATGTCTTTTTCTAAGTGGATTCAAATTTTATTCTATTCGTTGGATTCATAATAGTAGAATTTTCATGTCTTTTTCTAAGTGGATTCAAATTTTATTCTATTCGTTGGATTCATAATAGTAGAATTTTCATGTCTTTTTCTAAGTGGATTCAAATTGTAATCTATTCGTTGGATTCATTTATCATTTAAGTCGAATAAATGTAACTCCACAAATAAAATATTTAAATATTGATTTCTATTGAGAAGGAGTAGTTCCTCTTCCTCCTCGTGTTCCTCTGTGTTCCTTATGTCCATGTCCTTCATGATTCTTATTCTGATGTCCTCCTTTCGGTCTCAAACTCTCCAACTCTTTCTTCACTGATTCAGAGACGGATGACGTGATCTCTTCAATCTGCAATCATTCTTCTTTACTCGCAAGTTAGCCGACAAGACACAGACGCAGAATACTAACCGCTTTATGCGCAGCTTTGAAATCTCCCTTGTTCTCCTCAAATGCTTTCTTGATCTTCTTTGCTGCTTCTTGTGCCTCTAAATAGAAGAATCAGAGAAAGATTGAGAAAGGAACTGACCAGGAGAAAGTTTAGCTACTTTCTTCTCATATTCTTCTTCGTATTTCTTCTTTTGTTCTTCAGTAAGTGGTGGATAAGTTCCGTGTTTTCCTCCATGATGTCCGTGATGAGGACGGCCAGTGGGACGAGGACTCTCCTGGAATTGATTGCCAACATTTGAGTAATATCATAGCACTAAGGCGCTGTTGCTCTACTAACATGGATGGTAATAAGAATGAATCGTGATGCAAAATTCCAATTCAAACAGCTTACCTGAGCGAGCACAGCGAGAACGACAAGGGAAAGGATGAGGATGGTCTTCATTGTAGAATGGATGATGCCTTCCCCTCTTCTTCCTTCCCTTATAACCCCTCAGAAGCTGATCCTGTTCTTGTAACGATGAAATGAACGACCGATGAGAGATAAAAGAAATGAAAGAGAGAAGGAAGAATAAATCCATGAATTGTAGTCATAACCGCATCTTGTTTGATGCTGTTCTCTTCAATGGCCGATGAAAGACATCTGTTTCATTTCCATTTTGATAGCTTCATTGGAAAAATGATAATCGGTTTTCTTCTATTTCTTCCAATACCACAGCTTTATCAATCATGTGAAACGACTTGAGTGGAACTATGTGCCACGAGATGTATTTCATGAAATGCCTCCATATTGTTTCGTTATAATTGAACCCATTCCCATGAATAAGAATGAGTGTTGAAACCCATACACAATGTGTTGCCATTGAGAAATTCACCCATCCTCTTTATTTCCAAGCACTCGTCAATATTTCACAATGCGTATACAATATTTTAAAGATATTAAAGAAGGTGTCCCACGAATATCTTGCTAACTGAGTTCTCGACGTGAGCTTGGGGGTCGTGGCTACCCGATAACACTTTCGAAACTCCCATGTTTTCATTTTTCGTTTGAACTGAGATATGATCAATTGGCTGCGTTCCAAGTGACCCTGAAACGCAGGCAACGAGCGAGAGAGCGCACGGAATGAGGAGAGTGTCTCTCTCATTCCTCACTTTGCATAGTCGCGGTTCGTGGGACGCCTTCTTTAAGCATGATAATAATACTAAAATTTATGAATGAGATCAGATTTACTCGTAGAACATTGAGATAATTCATCGTTTTGCACAGTCCTGAAATGATAGAATGAGAATACATCGCCTTTATGTTGGTTGACCTCATCTCCGTTAGGAATGTAGAGATTAGCATATTGAATAAATGAAGAAAGTGGGCAGAATCCATCAATGCATTCAAAGGGAAGAATCGAAGAATAATCAATTAGATCACTTTGAGAATCGGGAGCGTAGAGAATCTACAATTATCGATTGAAGAATAGATACAAGATCGAAATCTATCTCACCTTTACAAAATATGCATTATCCCTCATCCATAGCTCACAAGCAACTACCGATGCATAGTCTGGATTTCCTGGACCGATTATCGCTGTCTGAAGAAAACGGTGAATACTTGATAAGAGACAATGACTAACCTTCACTCCAAGTGTCAATAGAAGAGCTCGTTCGATTGTATCGTGCTACAATGGAATGATTTACCACTATCGCAGAGATTGTGACTCGAAAAATTAATTCACTCATCCACTTACTCCAGAATAAGCGAAATATTTGGTCGTAGTCGAATTGTCAATGACATCATTGATATTCTTCACCAATTCCTTCAACATGAATCCTCCTCTAAGACGAAGGAGTTCAGTGTCCTCGGGAAGACCGAAACCGGCTGGACAAAGAATGGTTTTGATCAGATAAATTTGTTTTAGATTTCATGCCTTGTCCAACAGAGAAATCCTCTCCTTCATTCACAGCTTGCATCAGATTCGAGTAGAATTCATCAGTGATCCACGAAGGCATCGTTAGATTGAAGTCGTCTCTCTTCAATTGAACCTTCTATCCAATCCCCTTTTCCGTCCCCTACCTCCACTCTGAGAATGCCCAAGAAATGTGATAGAGTGTACATCGAAACGTCGAAAGTTCCTCCGGAATTGGCGTTTATAGCAGCGAAGAGAGACTGAATGAGGGATGATAGTAGAAAGGAAGGAGAAGGGAGGACGAACCCATTTGGAAGCGAGAAAATCTTGGAAGACGATGAGATTCTCACGTGCGGTTCTCAATTGATCGGCACGAGGACAGGAAACTCCCGCTTCCAATTCCTGAAGGGGAAATATTTTCGTTTCTACTTGAATGATTCAACCTTGAAAGATTAATCGTGCCACGCAACACAAGACATATCTATTCAAGATGAAGCCAAGATCCATCTCAATATCATCAACCACTAACCCTATCTTCATCATGGGGTCTGGAGTGAACGGGAACGGGCGTCCATGACGATGGCCATCCATTCGCATCGGATGGATATGTGGGAGAATCTGAATGAATTGAGTGAAAGAGAGATTGAGAGAAGGGACGAACCAGAATAGAATGCAGCCATATTGGCCATTGCAGATTCAATGCAGCGAGGAGTGTCCGCTGATCGGATTGCTGTCTAAAAAGGAAAAAACCCTGTACTTGATTCTCATACGCTAATGTTTCCCCTGAGATTCACTCGAACATAAATTGTATGTATCTTTCTACCTCGTATCGACTGTACTTCGCATTCAGTAGACCAGAATCTTCGATGTATCTCTTCCTAAGTCGCTGTCCTTGATCGAATTGTTGTCGCATTCCATTCTCAAACATCCTGATTTCAATCGACAAATCAATGTTTGACCTACCGTAACCAATTCGCCCCAGGGCACTCCCCAGAATGATTCCTGATACGGATCAGTGGGATAGCATCCAGTCGGAGTTCGTGAGCCATGCCGCCACAGCTAAATAATCAGTTCGTGATAGTCTTATCGAGTGCATTTACCGTCTGCGCCATAACCAATCGATCCTCTGCGAGTACTGTAGTGAGTACGTTACATAGTAGAGAGGCGACTAGAAGAGACTTGATCATCTTGAATGGAGTGAGGATGGATAGGAAGGGAGACCTTTTCTATTCCTAGCTCAATCAGTAAAGATAAGCGACCGGACGTGACAATAGTCGAGTTTGACGATGACAGAAAGAGAAGACGTCAAAGGGGAGAGAAGGACGATCGAGAACTTAATGACCAGTCTGTCGAAGAGATTGAGGGTATCACAAGGTTTCACTTCTAAGTAAACTTCAGATACTCAACACAAACTGTTTGGCTGTTAGTTTTGGTGTCGATGTCTTACTCAGATTCTGGTAGAGCGTACACGTACTTTTATCTTCGATTTCTCATTCGAATTGAGTGCACTCAGTTAATCACAATTCTATCGATAAGGATCTCTGACGTTTGTGCAGAGAAAATGGAAAGAAAGGCGTGGAGATCAATGGAGAGAGAGAGGACACTATATGAGAGTGGACGAATGCATGGATAGATGAGAAGATGTCGAGGAGAGAATCAATGCTTTGCGCATTCCTGAAATGTACTCGAATGGAAATTGCAAACCAAAAAGCAAGAACGAACCTTGGTGGCATCAGCGGGAAGATATCTCTGCACGTATGTCAGCAATGTATTCAAAGGGCAGAGATCGGACTTGCAAGTGGGAATCAAACTGAAAGACGCATTTGAAAGGAAAATTTAACTGTTTCTTTACCTCGTGAAATCTTTCAATTCCGAATCGGCGTTGGCAGAGAAGAGAAACTGCAATTATTTCATTGGGCATTAAATTGGTTGAATTTAGCCTTACCTTTACGTAATATTGCCCATTCATCATCCATAGTTCGTTAGCGATCATGGATGCATAGTAGGGAATGCCCAATCCAACAACACTATTCTGCAAACGACTTGTTCTTTGGACTGAATCTATTTGCTCTCTTACCTTCACTCCAAGACAGTACAGAAGCTGACGCATGATTGTATCGTGCTAAAGAATAGTCTATTAGTTTGTTGCCATAGGTCATGTTTTTCATTGTTATTGTTATTATTTCCTCGAGGGAGCTAATCGAAGTGAAGATTAACTCACTCCAGAGAACACGTAGTATTTCGTAGTCGTCGAATTGGAGATAGCATCCTTAATATTATCAACGAATGCTTTTAGCATGAATCCTCCTCTCAATTTGAGGAGTTCCGTGTCTTCGGGGAGACCGAATCCAGCTGAAATAATATAATTAAATGATTCTTCATTATCAAACGAGCCCGCTCCAGCAGTGTAATCTTCTCCATATTCAACAGCTGATTTGAGCGAGTAGTAGAATTGATCCGTTACCCACGAAGGCATTGTTAGATTAAAATCGTCACGCTGAACAGAGAACCTCGTCATTGTTTCCAGAGAGACGGAATTCCTTTCCACTCGATATTCGGAAACAAATCAATTCCTCACCTCAACACTGAGAGATCCGATAAGTTCAAACAGCGTCTCCATAGTCGGTTCATAAGTCTTTCCAGCATTCGCATTGATTGTAGCGAAGAGTTGCTGAACATAATGCATCGATTTCAGAATGTAGATCTGGGAAAACAAACCCAATTACTAGCGAGGAAATTCTGGAATGCCGGTTGTTGCTCTCTCGAATTGGCAAGTTGAGTGGCACGAGGGCATGAAACTCCCGGCTCAAGTTCCTGAAGATTATTTGTATGTTTTCGATTCACTGAATTGATCCGGAAAGTCTATTTTCAATTCAGTCATTCGTCACTAATCAAATGGCACTTCGAACTCTTCTCTTCCAATCTGCTTACTCAACGATAAGATTAGGCGCCAAATCTCGCGCCGCTTTTGTGTAGATTGAGCAAACTGATTGTGAGAGCTATTTCCGATCTGTGCCCTCCTATGATGTTCTTGTGATTAGCACACAAAAGAATGATCACGACCACAGTTTGATGCTAGACATGAGCACAGATTATTATGGACAACGGGGCATTTGGCTCGGAGGATAACTGATTAGGTGAGAAGGTAAAGTTATGCCGTTATTCACTTGCATCCTGCGGGAAATCACTTTTACATGGGCCTGTGATTATTCACGGCTAATTATGGTTACTAAATGATCGAAAAAAATAACAATTGAAATCCCTTACTCTATCCTCGCTCTTCGGTCTCGAATGGACTGGAATGGGAGTCCATGCAGATGGCCATCCATTCGTGTTCTGAGGGTACGTGGGAGAATCTGAAGTGATCAAATTTTCATTCATTGAAAATCAAGGTGAACTCACTGGAATAAAATGAAGCCATATTTGCCATTGCAGACTGAATGCATCGAGGAGTATCAGCGGATCGAAGAGTCGTCTAAAAGAAAGACTATTTATTCACTTGAGGCATAAAAAATCAATATTTCAGGGATTCGAAATCTTACATCGTATCTAGAGTACTTCGTACTCAACAATCCCGTCTCAGCCATATATCTCTGTCGCAGTCTCTGCCCTTGCTTGAAATGCATCTCCATTCCTTTCTAAACACCCTTGATTATCGATTGAAGAACGGATTCACTCTACCGTAGTCAATTCTCCCCATGGTACTCCCCAGAATGATTCCTGATAGGGATCGGAGGGATAAGTGCCAGTGGGAATGCGGGCACCGTGACGCCATAACTGAAATTTGAAATTGTATGAGAGTTTCTTTCTATACAAAAAATTGTATAGATAGAAGCTCAATATTCTATGTCCCAGAAGTCTTCCCATATTCGTTGAGTAGCATTCGTTGGTCATGAATCATTTAGAACTCACAGTCTGTGCAAAAACGAGTTTCTGTGCAGCAGCTGCAGCGATGAAAGGGAGGAGGAGAATGGAGATGATGAGCATCCTGGGAAAGGAGAAAGGGAATGGAATGCAGAGACGTCACTGATAAAAGACGATCGGAAATGAAGCAGAGGGCAGAAATGAAGAGAGGAACCAAATAGACCGACTCCCTTTATCACACCTCCACTGAACTCAGCACGCGTTGACCAACTTACTCGCACTTTATCATAGCTTTGCTTGGGAACAACTCTTCAATGCAAGCAGTCTTTTAGCTGTCAGATATGCGAGAGAGTACACAAAATGAAGAGAGTTCTTTCCAGACGATCTTTACTTTGCGGGAGAGATTACAATGAGTAAGAGTCGTTCTGATTACGAAAAGTGCAAATAGAAAAGGGACTGGGAACAGAGAAAAGTGCAGGAAGACAGCGGAGTTTAAAGTTGTAGTTTCTTTGTAGTACTGGGAAATGAATCTCGGAGGGATAATGAGCGGCTACGAGGGAGTCGTTACAACGAGATAATTATGGGTTTCGAGAGAGAGGAAAAGAAATGGCTCACTGGCTTTGAGATTTGAATGTGTAGAAACATTTATCTGCTCACGATAACACTAGCAAATTCCCAACCATAAATACATATTTAGCAAATTATTTCCATTTGAAATTTGATTTCTTCTGACGAAATCGGCATTATCGCCTTTTTTTCATCGTCCCTTTCTCTCCTGAACATCCAATTGGACGTATCTGGAAATTTCCATGAAACAATGAGAATATATTCCATGGATAACCTAGCATCTACTTCAATCTTCATTTCCTTTGATAGTGTATCATATCCAGCTGCTTGAAGAATCTTTGATCTTAGGAGTGCAGTCGAGCCAAGTCTTTCCAGAACAATCTGCAACCAGTATAATTCGGTCAGATCCAACGATAAAGAAGGAGTCCCACGAATAGCGCGGGCGACTATGCAAAGTGAGAACTGAGAGGGGCGCTCTCCTCATTACGCACGCTCTCTCGCTCTTTGCCTCCTTTTCAGGGTGACTGGGCACGCAGCCAATTAATCATAACTCAGTTCAAACGAAAATGGTGACTTGGGAGTTTCAAAAGTGTTATGGGTAACAGCGACCCACCACCTCACATCGAGAACTCAGTTAGCAAGATATTCGTGGGACACCTTCTTCAAAACTAAACGCCACGAGCGTCGCCAAAGAAAGTTTCAAAAGAGTCGAATGTATAAAGAAGAGTACCGCTCTTGTTCTGATCAGATTGAATTTATCGGCCATTTGAATCATTCGAATTTCAGTGATTCCATGGGAGTCGTTCTTGCTCAAGAATACCTCGCACTTTCTAGTGAGCTGAGAAATAAAATTGGAAAAAAATAAGAATGAGAATTGAAAAAATAAAAAGTCTCTAAATTCATCACCATTGGCATGATGAAGCGGTCAGCCAAATCCAACATTGGCTCGACATTATGTTCATCGATTGGTTTCGAGGAAGGATAAATGATCTCCAACATCTCACGAAAATCGGCAAGAGAACACTCCTGAGTTTGCTTATTTAATCTTCAGGAGAGCGTTGCGGACTCACATTAATAGGATAGATTCCAGTAGCCTTTTCCTTCATATTTGAAGCAAAGTATCCCTGAAGGAACTGAGACCATTTCGAGAGATATGGGACATCCACAGACAACTTCTGGAAAGAATATGATTGTCATTATTATTAGTACGTTCGTTCAACCTGATTCTGGATGACCACTGTGGCAGTGACATTGTCATCTTGTGGATTCGAAACAGCAGAATTCATGCGAATAATTTTGACTCCAATCGTCATCACTGCAGGTTGTCCGTGATAGTTTCTCTTGAAAACCGGTCTTATTGTTAGACGTTCTATGTTTTGTCAAACCTGTGGTCCCATAAAGGTGTGTCTCGCACCTCTAGCTGGATGGGATGAAGCTGATAAGAAATCAACAAATGTGTGGTCTTGAACTGAAAATGACTCTCTTTGCTGCACATAATTGAGCTTAATTGTATGCCCTATTTCATAAGTGGGAATCAAATCAACACCTTTGCCAGTGTATGAATCATTCATTTGATGTGACATAATGATGGTCGTTTCGATTTCTGCGGGAGATTGAATTTCACAAAATCTGCGAAGTCTTTAATAAGCAATTATTTTAGATGAAACAGAGACGAATCTGAGATCTGTACTCAAGTACACTTGGTACTACGGTTGGAAAAACCAGTCTGAAACGGTAGATTCGCTCGCGTGAAACCGGACAGGAATGCATCGGAATGAGAGGACGAGTCATAATCACTTGATTTTGAGACTTTCAGACAATGGATGTATAAAATAGTTCGGGTACTGAGATTCTCACCCAGTTTTTCAGATGCAAGAAGCAAAAAAAAGAAAATGAACTTTTCAGATTTTTGAGAAACCCTTCTGTCTCACACGCTGAGAGTCCAATAATTTCAGTTTCACGAAGCTGATATGACTCACAGAGTCCGAGATTCTCCTTTGGAATCAGTTTGTCAACCCTAATTGGAATACTTCATATTTCTTTCTAATTTTCGTAATAAATACTCACAAGAACATTTCGTAGTTATTGCCGGTTTCCGCATGAATTATCAATTTACCATTTCCATCCACCTAAATTATAAAATATATATTATATGAAAACGGAATATTAATTGGAAGTCTCACAGGAATGATTTGTGATTGAAGCTTTCCAACTTGATTCTGTCCAGTAATATTAAACTTGACACTTTTTTGAATTACGGAAACTTCATCTGACTTATTTGCTTTCTGCTAAAGTATTAAGAATAAAAAATATCTCGAAGTTATCTCAAACCTCTTTCAATCTCTGGTTTTCCATTTCAAGTCGTCGAACTTTCTCTAAGAGACTGAAAACAAGAAACAAATTTAAAAGATTCATTAAATAATATTGTAAATAATACCTCTGCATGTCCACATCTCCGTTATGAACACCTAAATCATAAAAAAAGTTGGCATGGTATACGACGATGAATGCCTACCGGTCTGTTTCTTGGACATGATCGATTGACGTGCTTTCGATCGCAATTGGGGAAAAGGAGAGTGATTCTCTCTTTCTCTCTTCTCTCCTTCGATAGTCGCGTCTGGAAGAATACAACACTATGCTATCGCAAGGACTCTCTCGGATTTATTACACTCTCTTCCTCCTCCATTTCTCTGCTCTTCTCTCTCCTACTAAATTTACCCAATTTGTTTCAATTGTGGACGACACCGAAAAAAATTGATCAGACACTTTTCACCTTTAAAGAAGGAGCGGCACGAATGCTGGCTCAATTAAGATAGAGAGATTTGCATTAAGATTTGCATGCGCCGTCTCTTCATTGCCCTTCTCTCTCTCTCGCTCGTTGCCTGTACGATCAGGGGAGCTTGGCACCCAGCCAATCGGCCATATCTTAGTTCAAACGAAAATCGAAAACATGTGTTATAGGGTGCTCATGCCACGCCATCTGGCATAGATAACTCACTTAGCCAGATATTCGTTTAAACACCTTTCATTAATAAATCAAACTGCTACCGCATCATTTCGGGACAGATAAAAAATTAGCAAGTGAATACCGCAAATCAATTTCATAAAAATGAAATGAGAACTATCACTTGAAGAGATGTCCAAACATTATCGTAGGCAATTTTCAGGCTGTCAGTACTTGTCGCTCGTGTACCGAAACTTCACCACCAATGTCACAATATTTGTAATGTTGACAGGTAACCTAAATATAATGTCATTATTTTTCTAAAAAAATCCACTTTAGTGTAACTTTCTTTCCTCTACTTTAGGCTATGCACACGCTCAGTTCTTAGTATGATCGAGTAGTTTAAAAGATATAAAATGGTAATAGATCGATGGCAATAGAAGCGTTATTAGGTGCCAAACGACTGAGCATGCATTGTTCAAATGCTTCTTCTTCTTTTTCTCTCCATCGTTTCCTTCACTCAATGTTGGATGTTGACTGTGAGGAGCAATAGCCAGCTACGCTCGCTTCGCTCGCTCGCTGGCTAGATGTCGCCGAGTTATCCCAGTCATCTGCAAGCGCTTCGCATCGCCGGGTTATCCCGGTAATATGCGAACGCTTCGCAAACGCTTACCAGTAATTTTCAAACGTACTAAGTGGCTAGATTATAAATGTTTTCCGGATCGCTCTCGGTCTCAAGAGCCTTTCATAAGCGTGAATGTGTTCCACCGATCTAAAATTAACCCAGTGAAACACTTTGGTATACTGTAATAGCGAGTTACGCTCGCTAAATTTTACCGCCGCCTTATCCCAGTCATTTTCAAACGCTTGCGGAAGGCTCGTGAGGCCGAGAGCGACCCGAAAAAAAGTTGGGATGGAGCCACTTCGTGGCTCCATCCCAACTTTTCCGGATCGCTCTCGGCCTCACGAGCCTTCCGCAAGCGTGAAAGCGTATACTTTAAGTACCGTTTTTTCTCACAATCGAATAACAACCCGACCAAGTAAACTACTTTGGTATGATGCACTCGCTCGCTCGCAAGATATCGCCGGGTAGTGTGATATGGTTTTATCCCAGTCTTTTGCAAACGCTTGCGGAAGGCTCGTGAGGCCGAGAGCGATCCGGAAAAAGTTGGGATGGAGCCACGAAGTGAATGCGTTCCACCTAACTACTTGATAAAGTCAGCCTTATTTCCAGCGAAAACGGAGCGAAAATTAGTTTTGTAAACAAGTATTTCGTCATATTGCATAGTGATGACGAAATTGATTATCGATTTTTTTGAAAAATTTAATTACGAGAAGTTTGATGCCGAGCATGATCGATTTGGTTGAGTTTCCGGCGAAAACGGCGCAAAAAACGGTATATTGCATCATCATTACGCAATATTGCATAGTGATGACGAAATTGTTTATCGATTTTTTGAAAAATTTAATTACGAGAAGTTTTATGCCGAGCACGATCGATTTGGTTGAGTTTCCGGCGAAAACGGCGCAAAAAACGGTATATTGCACCATCATTACGCAATATTGCATAGTGATGATGAAATTAATTATTGATTTTTTGAAATTTTTGATAACGAGTGATTTGGTGCCATGCACGATCGATTTGGTTGAGTTTCCGGTGAGAATGGTGAAGAAAACGGATTATTGCATAGTGATGACGAAATTAATTATCGATTTTTTCTTGAAATTTTTTTTCATAAGAAGTCTAATGGTGAAGATCTTAGGGCTGTAGGATGAGTTTGAAGCGAGTTCTGAGCAAAAAAAGTTGACCGTGACAGACAAACTTAGTTAGACACAGACAGACAGACAGACAGACAGACAGACAGACAGACAGACAGACAGACGGACAGACAGACACTGTGACATTATAGTACTGAATGAAGAATGTAAGTCCTTCCATAGTACTAAGTCACAGCTAAAACATGCAAAGTAGAACAAGGTAAAGATGTATCCACGTCAAGCGATATTACAGTCGTAAGACAAAAGACCCACCGGTAAGGTAGATAAAGCATCTGCAAAAATATTGAAAATGCTACACTTCAGATTCATCACCCGAATCACATTGAAGTCGAGATACCGGGAGGCCCATTTATTGCTCTGGAGAGAACTGTCAATGCAGGGAAGCAGAAATTCATGTCAGTTCGATATCATTCCAGAATCGACAATTCTCCCTCTTGCAGTCCGTGTCCTGAATACGCGAAAGTTCCTCGATGCGGAAGGTGGATCAGCGAGGTGAGATATTCTTGAAAGAAGTGATCAATAGTATCCGTTCTAGAAGGGAAAGTCCTTCCCAGCAAACGTGAATCTCAATGGAAACAAAATTCGCATTATGAACGTTCGTTGATCTACGAGATTTCAAATTCTACTTTTATCTCTTTAGACGACTCTCACTGACGATGGAATCTACACTGGAATTGGAGTATGATTAATTGATGTTCGCTCAGTTTTGTGTTATATTTGCAGAGCTACTACAGGCATTCAAGTCCATTCAGGCTGATTGTAGGGACTAAATGAGCGATGAATTGAATATGATAAACGTTTTCTTTGTTTTCATTGGAACATGTTTTCTTAATCGCAGCAAAATGTTACTGCTAGAGAAGTCGATGACACCAAGTTTGAAAAATCGATTTGACAAAAATTTTCAATTTACTCAATCAATATTCATAGTAATCTCTATATTTCTGACAAAGAATGACGAGAGAGTACAATGAATAGAGAGAGTTCATTAGTCTCCTCTCTCTTCTCACTCTTCCCTCTTCCTCCCTCCATTTTACCCTCTCTTCAATGTCCAAACCGGCTGCTACCTCTCCAGTGGTGAGCAATCGATCGTCTACCATACCCTGGATATCTACCGTACCCATTGCAGCTGCCACTGCAGCCCCCTTCATCGGGCGGAACTGGCACTGGCACCGACAAGACCGGCCAGGGAACCACCGGTACCACCATGGGTCGGGTACCGATCCAATAACACCTTTGGTTCCAGCTAAATCGACTCTTGCCGATGAGAAATCGATGATGCAAGCGAATGCCCCGCCTAAGAAGAAGGATGTAAGATAGACTAGTTGGCACGATTCCAAGCTCCGCCCCTTTTCCAGAAGGTGAAGACGAAACGAGCCATTCTCAAGGCAGGCAATGTCATCTCCAGTCCAACCCACACGTAAGATACGCTGATCGATACGAAGTACCGTATCCCTTCAGGTATACGGTAGTGAAACTGCTGGGATCGGGCGGATTCGGAGACGTGTATCTAGTGGAGGACGACACTTCGAAGGCGGTGCGGATCCCGAATGGATTGTCGGATTACTGTATCATTGCAGAGATACGCCCTCAAGACGGAGTTCTATGGTGCGGCGAAGACTCTCTTCTCCAGATTGAAGGTAAGGTAGATACAGTACCAGTTGTGTGACTGCCGTAATCATCTTGAGATCGAAGCTCACGTACTTGACAAGTGCACGAAAGCACCTGATCACAGCAGAAGACACTTTCTCACTCTCAAAGACAAGGGAACCACATCAGACTTTAAGGTACGGTAGACCATAGAGTTAGAAATACGGGTAATCGTCTCTTCATTTCACGTGTTCTCTCACCGGTCAGACTGGCGAGAGAGTGTGTGGAATGAAGAGACGATTACCTGTATTTCGGACTCTACTAGTGAACGGTAGTATGAGATTACTGTAGTATCACCCTTCAGTTCATCTGCATGGATGTCGTCGGTCCCTCGCTCGATTCAGTGAGGAAGAAGTACTGCGATGGAGAGTTTAGGTGGGCGGAGTCGAAAGGGGCGTGGCCTGAAAAGGGGACGGAGTCAATCAATCTCAATTCCAGCAAGGGCACTGCACTCAACGTGAGCAAGCGATCACTCCAAGCCATTTGGGATCTGCACACTCTTGGATTTCTCCATAGAGATATCAAACCTGCCAATTTCTCCATTGGTCAGTGGGCGGAGCCTTAAAGGGGCGGAGTCAGAGGAATCACGGAATCATTGTAGGTCTCGGTCCTGAGCAGGAGAAATGTATCTTCATGCTGGATTTTGGAATCGCTCGCGAGTTCAAGAATCCGAATGGAACATTACGGTAGGAGTACTGTAGAAGACAAAATGGATCAATCGATAATTACAGTAAACCTCGTGAGAATATTCCCTTCCTTGGCACTCCTCGATTCGCTTCACGTGCTTGTCACAAGAAGGAAGAACAATCACCCAAAGACGATGTCGAAGTGTGGTCAGTGATTCCGCCCACTCAGACCACGCCCTCTCCAAACTCCGCCCCCTTTCAGGATCTTCATGGTCTTTGATCTCTTCGACGTTATCAGTGGCATCCCATGGAAGGGTGATAGTGATCGTCCGACGATTCTCAAGAAGAAGGACGAAATGATGCTGGGAAAGAGTAAGCTCCGCCCCTCTTTGACTCGGCCCCCTCCTAACTCCGCCCCCTTTTGAGAACTACCTACGAAGAAGTGTCCGAAGGAGTTTCTTCGAGTGGTCACGTACATTGGGAAGTTGGAATACGTGGACACTCCTGATTACGCATGGATGATTGTGAGGATGGAAAAGGGAAAGGATGAAAGGCAACGTCAGCGAAAATATTATCAGCGAATTTGAGATGAATAATAAACATAACCGAAACATCCAACCGCGCTATTAGAGGAAGGCTCTATTTTTCCTTTGCCTAATACAGCTTTTTTTCTTCTAATTTCTTCACAATCCTAAACCAAGTTTCTTACGAATAAATGGTGGATGAATTAGCTATTTCAGTCAGTGTGCGAGCATATGGCCAAGCAGTTGAAGGTGGACATTGGAGATAACGCCGTCGATTGGGCTGGCAAACTGAATGCACCACCAAAGAATGCCGGAGGAAACGAGGCACGCCCCCTTTTTACCCCTTGACTCCGCCCCCTTTTGCAGAAGAACGACAGTGACAAGCAGACGGGATCTGATGACGATGATGATGACGACAAGAAGACTGGAGGAATATTCGTGAGTTTTCCGGTGATTATTCTCCGGTTCCGGATTGGCATTTTCCGGTTCTCATCGAATATTTGCAGAAGCTCTTCGGTAATCGTCGAAAGAAGCAGAGCACCCCTAACAAAAAGCCAAAATCAAATGGATCGAATCACGATACGGCAGAAGAGATTAAGAAATGAGAGGAAGATGAGACCACGCCCCCTGATTGGCCCCGCCCATTACTAGCTCCGCCCCCTTTCCTACTCACTCTTTCCTCTCCTCATTCACTTCCATGCAACGTCATAATACCCACTTAACTGACGTAATATTCGCCGATAAAATGCCTGGAAAGACTGACGGTGCATTTTGAAAGTTTATTTATTTTTATTATTACAAGCAAGATAATGATTCATAAATGTGCTAGTAAAGGATAAGTGATGGTGAGAGGTTAGGTATCGAATATCTAAACGAAAATAAATGAGGAATTGGTTAACGAGGAGTGTCAAACAGAAATTAATAGAAATTTCTCCCATTGGGGGAATTCAAAGACGAATTTGCGCGAGCCACTTCTTTCTTCGTGATAGTGGTTTTAAGAGTCTGTAATTAATTACGATTATTCCATTTTAGAAAATTCCAAAATCTCACCTTTCTCTGCTCTGGTTTGTTCTCTGATATCTTCCTGATTTACTTCTTTTTCTGAGAGACGGATGGACGAAGGACCATCAATGGCTTCTGAAAACAGAATAGGCCACTGATGCACGTTTATTTATTCAGTTCGTGATGAAACATACCTTCGGATTTCCACTGGTTTGTTTGGTCTGGATCTTTGTCGAGGAAAACAATTCGGTATAAATTGTTTTCACTTCATTTCCAGCATTGCTAACTTTCTTGATTTTCTTGACGGGAGGAATATCGAGAGTTTTTCTCTTCGTTCTCTTGGTCACAATCGATTTACGAGAGTCGATCCTGCAAAATTTAAGGAGATGAGAGAGATGAATTGATCAATAAATGCTGCACATGGAAAAACTTACATTTCATTATTAGTATTTTCTTCTACATCTCGTACTTTCTTGATTAGACCAATGGTCGAATTGGTGATATTCTTTGGCTGAACAACCTTCGCCACGATCACATCCGGAGACTCGGGTATGAAATCGAATAATTTCAAGTTAAATGTGTGGAAGTTATTGATATAATGAAAAGAAGAGTTGTGATCAATTGAACGAACCGCTCGATTTTAGTAGCAGCAGGAAGATCAGGGATACTCTGTTAACGACCTGCTTCTGTCTAGACTCTGCCAATTCGGGCATTGTAAAAGGAAAGATCAGAAGGATATCTTCCAATTTCGTGTAAGTGATCTCATGAACTGTATCCCATCTATGCCAGAGGGTAAACGAATGATCCCCAGAAGGCACAACTGGTCATTTCGACCACCTTTTACAACAAGCCTTCCATTCTACTCGGACACACGATTCCGTTTTGTGGGTATATAAGGAATATAAGGAATCATACTTCAGTCTTACCTCACTGAATCATCTCATTTTACCAATAATGGCTTCTCCTTCTTCGACTATTGCTCATCTTCTCAATGGACTTGAGCACCCTCACAAGGTACAACTTATTCTTCAATCTAATTCGATATTGCAATTATCGCATTTATTGCATTTATATTTACAACCTTCAATAGTGTAATTTCAGGTGCAGTCTACTCTGATGCAGCTTCAGGATCTAGGAGTAACTGAAAACATTCTCGAAGTGACTGGAGCTCGTAATGTAAGCCATTAATTCAAATGAACTATTCGCATTCTAATTATTGTTTTCTTCAGAAAGTCGCTCGATTCATAACAGACTCTTACTTCGGACCACTCGCTAGATCGATTCTGAATGAATGGGAGGATCAGATCAAGGAATTCTCTCCTTCTCCTTCTTCATCTTCGACCTGCCTCGAGTCAAAGATGAATGAACTCCTTCTCAAATTATCCGATTCTTCCCAGGTACAAAACCGTTTCCACTTTCATTTGGAATTCATTATAATCATTCAGACCAAATCCGTTCTTCATTCTCTTCATCATCTTGAAGTAACCAGCGATCTTCTCATCAAAACTGAAGCCAGAAAGGTACAACATTTCTCACTCATTTCGATCGATCACCTTAATTATTTCAGAAAATCGAGCAAGCGATTTTCACTCATAAACTTGTGAATACTTCGATTGGAAGACGCGCCTGCAGAATTCTCGCTCAATGGAGTGAAGAATTTCCTGAATTCGCTACTCTATCCACTCGGTTAGTTGAATTCTTCACTTTCCCTTTTACAAATTAACTTCTAGATCGACATCTCCTGCAAGCACTGAAGTGAATGAGAGAAAGAGAAGAAATTCGGAGGATTCTTCTTCAAGCGACATCAAGAAATCTCGACCTGACTCTCTCCCTCAATGTTATGAAGATATGTTCAAATCGAGAAAGAGTCACACCAAACTCTACGCTGGAAGACCGAAGGTTCATTTCTCAATAAAAATCTCAATAATATATTATTAATTGACTTTTCTCATCTCCAATTATTCAGGAGTCAGTGATGGTTCTTCGTCCTTCCTCTAATATTCGTTTGAAGTCTTCTCAATCATCTCAGAATTCCGAAGATGCGAAACTTGAAGAAATCAAGAAGAAATTCGCATCGAGAATGTCACTGAACAAAGATGGAAAGAGAAAGGTGAGATTATCCCAATTTTAGAATTCTCTCAATCATTCATTCCAGATTCTTCAAGTGTCTACTCCAACGAGCAATAGAAATCCAAGATCTTCTCGCTATTGATCGAATGGCTCACATTTATTTTATTACGCACATTTTTTTCTAATTTTATAGATATTTTGACCAATTTTTAGACTTTAGATACTGACAAATTCTTTTCCATATATCTAGAATGGTATTCAATTAATAGGCCTTTTCCTAGTGCACTTTCATTTCTTAGTTCTTCATAGATTCTCTAGGTTGTCTTTCCTTGTGCTATCATTCAATAAAATATCAATTCATGCTTCGTCTAGTTTTTAGTGCAGTCATAACAAACACCGGAGTGCGTCATATCATGACATCTCGTCATGTTCACAAGCAGATCAGATCGTTTGTGCTGACAGAGACAGTTAATACAGAATCGTCCATTTATCGAACTATTGCTCCCTATTCTCTTAATATCTTCTTATTTCTTCTTATTCCTTCTTTTCCTCATGGGAGTCGGGAGGCTGAGTTTTCTCCTCATGAGCTTCTTCCTTCGAACCTCAACATTAAAGTTTATTAACAAAGTACATTTCAATTTCTTACCATCTTTATGTTCTCCCTCCTTTCCAGAATCATCTTTCGAATCTTCCTTCGATCCATTCTTATGCTCTTCCTTTCCTTCTTCTTTGTGTTCCTCCTTTCCTTCTTTCACTTCAGCTTTTGGTTCCACTTTGGGTTCATCTTTGGATTCCAATTTGGGTTCCACTTTGGGTTCATGTTTGGGTTCCACTTTGGGTTCCACTTTGGGTTCCACTTTGGGTTCATCTTTGGGTTCCACTTTGGGTTCTTCTTTCACTTCGAGAGGTGGTTCCACCTTTGGTTCAGTCGACTTCGGCTCTTCCTTCGGTTTCGTTTCAATCTTTGGTTCGGGCTTAGGCTCTTCAATGAGTAATTTGTGTCCGACCTTAGGCTCCTCTTTGGGTACTGTCTTTAGTGCGGGCTTGGGCACCGGTGCGGGTTCCACTTTGGGTTTAGCCAATAGATTGGTTCCAATGGCTCCATCCTTGTGTTCTTCCTTAGTCGGTTCTTCACTCATCAATTCCTTATTCTCTCCAAGTGTTTCCTTCACAATTCCTCTCTTCTTCAACAAGAATGAATGGATGAATTTATGCTGTTCTTCGTACAACTGAAAATAAAGATTTTCAAAAAAATGTTATAATGTAAATTTCTAACCGCAATAGTCTTCAACTTCTTCATAGCTTCCTTCATTTCACTCTTCCATCCCTTTCCATCATAATCAACACAAGCTTCCCAGTCAACTTCCTTCAGTCCCTGCAATCAATCCATCTCATTCACTCTTCCTCTTCTTCTCTTCTAACCTGCACATCCACATTGACGGGTACCACTGTCCCAAGAGGGAAAGCCTTTCCAATTGCAGTTTCCTTCTTCAGAACTCGTCCATGGATCCATGCCAGCAGACGAATATTTTCTCCGAAACCAGGCCAAACAGTCTTGAAGTCTCTGAATGGATTACGGTAGGGATAGAGAACGAATCGACAACTGACTTCGGTGCCTGTTTGGGATCGGATTGAGGAGTGAGAGGCTGATCGAAGATGGAGGACTTGTCGGACTGAAGAGAGCAAAGATCAAAGATCAAGATAGATTGATCGAACCTTGACATCGAGTGAAGTGGATGAATTGGAGAGGGAGGAAGCAGGGGAAAGAGCGGATGGAGTGGATGCACCCGAGGGAGGACGACGGAAGAGATTCATGTGAAAGATCTTCGGCATCTGAGAAATCAATCGATAAGTGACGGAATACGGTAGGATACGATACCTTTCTTCCCTCCTTCTCCATCTCAAACCATTGCTTCATGTAGTCATTCAATCCGAAAGCATAGTAAGTGCTCATTCCAAGAGGATTGTAGATCAGTTGCTCTGAAATTAATCAGTTCGCGATAACTGGAGAGATACGGTAGAATACCGTGATCGATACCCGTTCCCTTGATGGTCCGCATACTCATCGCCAGCGATAGTCCCTCCTGAGAATCAATCAATCAATACTCATCTCAGACTACCGTATACCTTCCAGGTAGGGGACTCCTGCAGCACCGGTACGGTAGACGGACGATTGGTGAGGAAGATGTAACTGAAGAGACGAAGAGAGTAAAGATCAAAGATCAATTATGAACTAACGCCGAAATGGGCACTCCCATGGGTGAATCCCATTGAGGGTGGAGAGTCTCAATATCAGATGCAGAGATGACTGCGCACGATTTAGCACGAGGAAGATGGGCAGAGGAGGGAGAGACAGGAGAACTGAAAATAAGTCATTGGAGAGATCAAAGATCAAAGATCAAACCTCGCTTCTTCTTGATAGGGGAGATCATCTCTTCCCACCCAATGGAGATCACCAGCTGCATTCTCACTCACATTCAAGAGAAGAGATCGCTTGCGAATCGCCTGCAAAGATCAAAGATCAACGATCAGAGACCAAAGACCAATCCCTCACCGCAGCTTCGAGTGGCTGTTTCTCCTGCATGGGCTCTCTATAACTCCACTGAAGACAGAATCCATTCTCAGGTGACATAGCGTATCTTGAAAAGATCAAAGATCAAAAATCAGAGATCATCAATCTCACAGTTTTCCATCCGTGTGCCATCGTAGCCATGCGAAGGTCGACGAGACGGGTCGAACCTTCAATTAATCGATAATTGAGGGGGATACTGTAATCAGTTGTCGATTGACTACCGTATACCTTCCATCCGGGAAGCGTCGATTGAAGCATAGCTATCGTATTCTTCCCCGATCCCAGTGATCCCTGCACGCAAGCGAAGATTTCCGTGCCCGATGGATCTAAAAGAGATCAAAGATCAAAGATCACAGATCAAAGCACAGACCAGAAATGGAGATAATTGCTGCAGATTCGGCTTGCCATCCCATCTCG
This sequence comes from Pristionchus arcanus, assembly GCA_900490705.1. NCBI lineage: Eukaryota > Metazoa > Nematoda > Chromadorea > Rhabditida > Neodiplogasteridae > Pristionchus > Pristionchus arcanus. Next base: position 149,597 of record LS486774.1, on the reverse strand, counting down.
CGACCGATCACCGATCCAATTCGTAGACACATCGACTGAAATGTCGAATGATCAGAGATCGAAGATCAAAGATCATCATACACTTCTGCAGATGGCATTGGCAAAGTGGGCAGAGCCATAACTGAAGATCTTCTTGCTCTTCATATTCATCAGTACGAAGGCTTGAGGAGAATTGGACGGCCACTGCAAAGGAAGACGGTAGAGGAGGAAGGATACGGTAGATACTAGATTGCGCAATTCGGATCGCCGTCTCTTCATTTCACACACTCTCTCGCCCGGTCGAGTGACGAGAGTGTGTGAAATGAAGAGACGGCGACCCGAATTGCACAATCTAGCCGACACCGTACCATGTAGAGGGAAGAACTGAGGACCGGACGAGGGGCGCCAACTGAGTGAACACATCGAATGAAATCACCCGTCCCGATCGAATCCCAGACCGCAGAGGAAACACTGTAATGGATCCATCGTACCACGATCCAAGAACCGGTACCACTCGGTACCAGGAACCAGACCACCCACCGCGATAGCATCCGAGTGGTCAGCACAGTGTAGGGACAGTCGGTGAGCTGCACTGCGTTGACAGAGTATCTGAGAGATCAAAGATCAATCGATAAGATACGGTACCGTACCGTCCTCCGATGGGTCCCGCCGAGAAAGGAATGATAAACATCGTCCTTCCTCTCATTGAATTCACCAGATTCGAGTATAATTCGTCTCTCGCTCGTTTTCTCACAGAAGGAATGCCCAAATTGTGATGACTAAATCAATTATTGATTCATTATCGATAAATAGATCAACGAACGCTCCATCGCATTCGATCTCTGCAGAGGCCGTATGACAAAAGTCCTGATCAACGAAGATACGACCTGAATACAATCAGTTGTCGATTGTCATCCATCGTGTCTACCGTACCCTCGAGTGTCACGTGATCTCCCGGATCTGCGTGTGCCGTGTACACGTTATCGTACTTGTGCAGACGTTGCAGTCGACCTGAGAGTACGGTATGAGAATGGATCGATTACTGATCTACCGTACCCTCCTTGGTGAGCAGATCCTTGATGAACTCTTCCTCGAATACCGTACCCGTGCAGATAACAATCGCTGCAGGACGGAGTACCGTAATCTGCTCAGTCACGAAATCCTGGAATACGGTAGGAATCGATCGATGATCTTCGTGATGGGATACAGGGGTGTGCAAAAAATTTCCCGTACTCCTCTTTTTGCATGCTATCTCGCTTTGTCTAACCGGCGAGAGAGTATTGCGAAATGAGGAGTGCGGGAAATTTTCGCACAGCCCTGGTGGGATACTCGCCTTCACTCTCTCAGGGAGGAGATTGTGATCACCACGAATAATGGGAATCTTGCCAATCGATGCGATCTCGAAGTACGAATCAACCTGGAGTACGGTAACTGGTGATTTCATCATCTGAGTGATTGGGGGACCTTGTAGATGGATGGGGGTACTGTAGCCTTCTGGTCTCCCTTCGATGAACCATTCTTAGTTTCGGCGTGGGCACACTTTGCTGTCTTGCATCCTTTTGGGTAGTCTGGAAGGAGGAGGGAACGATAGATGGGGTACAAGGGGGGGGGGGGAGGCAACTCACTGCAAAAGGAACAATCCGTTTCGTCCCTTTTCATTGCCCGTCTACCACACGAGACGAGCGATCGAGTAAGAAATGAAGAGGGGAGATGAGGGAAGAGGAGGGAGGAAGAAGGGTGGAATATGGAAATGAGAGGAGAGACAAGAGATGATGAAGAAACGTGGAATGGATTGAGAATCAAATTGGGATTTGCGTAAAGTGGATTGATGAAGTTTGTGATTAAGCGATTTTTTTTAAATGAATGATACCCATCAGAAAGGAATTGTTCGTCCAAGCGGCGTATCCATCGTGACAGATGTAGACTATACTATCTAAATTATCTATTCCGAACGTAGGACTGAAGTTCACCTTTTATTGTTACTTGAAATCAATTTTCGTCAGGGAGTAAGAAGATTTATGCACTATCTCGGCCTTGCAATTATTCCCAATAAAAGGATGCTTGGATGATTCTTGTTGACTAATCGTAGATGTGCCCAAGCAAATTATTGATCGACGTCTTTATTAATAAAACAATCATAAATAAAGAATTTCTATATCACAATTTCTCACTCTCCATTGGTGGTGCAGAAGGGGTTATATTGGGATAGATTGGGTAGCGAGGTGTGAAATCCTGAAATCATCTATTCAATATGACAACTTTGCAATATGTCTACGTAGATGTTTAACGATATTATTTCTTTCGCTCACACTAATTTCCATTTCAAGAATGAACCACTCACATCAGTTTCATCTTCTCCCTTTACTTTTCCTGCTCCGAGTACACATTCTGCATACGAAGGAGGAGGAGGAGCGTCACCCGCTGGAAGGATCAAATATCGATCATTTCTTACACTACATTGAGTTTTGGAGTGGATGAAGAGCTCGTCTCTTCATTCCGTGTGATCATTATTTTTGCACAGCTAACTACGAGTTATGAAGAAATCTTCACAGTGAGTAATAATTTGGAAGGGAAACTTCAGCAGATCAGCAATAATGATAGGTGTAACTCACGAATCTGCGGGTAGATAGGAGGCGCTCCTGGCTGAAGTTGAGGCGCCGAAGGAACAGGGGCTTGTCTGAGATGGAAATTATTAAAACTTGTTGAAGTATTTCATCTACCTCAATGGAATCGTTCCGATAATAATCGGCAATTGGGCGGATACGTTAGTGCTCACTGTTTCATTCGTCGTTATTTTCATCTGAGATTTATCGATTGTTGATTATTTTTATGAGAAATACAACCTGGAGGAAGTATTCGACGCTGATAATGGGGCAATTGTTGAAAGTGGCGACAACGGGAGGAATGGGAACTAATCGAGTGAACTTCTCTGATGATCCCTTTACGATCTCCACTTTCTGAAAGAGATTTCATTTTAGAATGATCCTCATTTGTCTTCATCATTCCTTACGCTAAAACTGTTCGAGGGAATCAAAGGTCTCCTGGTTGAAAACAAATCTTACCTCTTCAGATCTGAACACTTCTCTATGATCTTCCCTTCTCGCGGGTACTCGAGAGTAACCAGAAATTGGTTGTCCGTTCGCTTGCACTGTCTAAATTTTCTTATTAATCACAAAATTTGGAAGAAATATCTTATTCTAAAATAAATTGCTCACTTCACTTCCGCGATATGCGGTGTAATGAGAACACTGAACGATTTTCACTCGAATCTGAAATATTTCACTAATTACCTATGCCTTCTAAATCTGATTGTTACATGCTTAATCTTCGATTTGGATGCATTGACGATATCGGCTTCAAGAGCGATTGCTTCTCCTGGGACGAAACCTCCTTTGTGCAGTTTCACCTTCAAATTGTAAACATAATTAAAGGAGGAGTAAAGGAGGATAATTAAAGGAGGAGTCTTCTAAGAAAACGTGTTCTAGAGAATATTTGTTTTGTTGAAGAAAATATGTAAACATTATTCATTCTGCTGAAGAAAACATGCAACGATTATGTGTTTTCATGAATAATCATCCTCACCGTCATGCTAATCTTTCCATTCTTGAAGAAGAGAACTCCCGTTTCCTTAGTTTGACTGATTTGAAGAGGCAATGTCGTATTCGGAATGAAGTTGAGATCAGAGGGAGGAATTACTGTGAACACCTCAAAATGAGAAATTGACTTATCATTTATCTTCACGCCTTGAGAAAAAAACAAATCTCACTCGTTTGGTCGTCTTGTCGAATTTATACCACGGTCGATCGATTCTTGCTTTACAATAATATCGAATGTAACCGTAAGCTCCTTCGAACGAAACAGGACAATTGGGAGGAAGGAGGAACCTAAATTATCTCAGTAACTTATTTAAACTTATGGATGGCTGCTGTACAAAATGAAGAGAATTCTTCATACCTAAATGGGAATCGATGGTTTCCAGGTGGAATATGATCAGTGGATAGACCCGATGGAGGAGTCCATACAATCGCACTTCCATCTGCATAAGGAGTGCAACCAGTGAAGGGAATTGTCACGTAGTATGTCTCCGAGTGAGTACTGAAAGGTTGAAGATTGATCTACACCCGAGGCGGTATTATATGAGGCCGTTTGCCTAAGAATCGAGCAGGGGAAATTTGGGAATCAGGGTTTTCGATGGTGCTGAAGACGCTGGGCACAATCATTTTTCATCTAGAGTCATCGTTGGCTCCAGACGACTTCACGTCGAAATCGGATTTTCTCATCGTTCTCCTTTTTCAAATGTGCTAAAATTATGAAAATAAGGGAGCCCGGCCAGAATTCGATGGCGAATACGCCTGTGAAGTTTATTTTTGTTGAATTATGTAAATAATTTTGTAATGAGAAACTTTTTTCTTAGTCATTTGCGAGTTGATCAATCGGCATAGATCGGACCGGAATGAAGAGAGTAATCTACATTTAAATTTTTAGAATATTCTGTCATGGAGGTTTCGAGAAAATCAACTTATAGTGTATCAGGCTTGTAAGTAAATTCGACGATCTTTCCGCTTGTTTACTTCCTTCCTCTTATCGATCGGAGTCTCCCAACCGAGGGAAGCGAGAGAGTATGGGGAATTGAGAGAGCGCAGAGAGTGGGAAGAGGCCAAGGTGGAGAGACTCGGGTAGATCAAAAGATCGGAAGCCAGGAAGGAGAATGATGGTAAGATTTACTTACAAGCCTGATACACTATAAGTTCATTTTCTCGAAACCTCCATGACAGAATATTCTAAAAATTTAAATGTAGATTCCTCTCTTCATTCCGGTCCGATCTATGCCGGTTGATCAACTCGCAAATGACTAAGATAAAAGTTTCTCATTACAAAATTATTTACATAATTCAACAAAAATAAACTTCACAGGCGTATTCGCCATCGAATTCTGGCCGGGTTCCCTTATTTTCATAATTTTAGCACATTTGAAAAAGGAGAACGATGAGAAAATCCGATTTCGACGTGACGTCGTCTGGAGCCAACTATGACTCTAGATGAAAATGATTGTGCCCAGCGTCTTCAGCACCATCGAAAACCCCGGTTCCCAATTTTTCAGAGAATAAAAATTTTTTGGCTGTGCCGGGACCCTCCTAATCTGCTCGATTCTTAGGCAAACGGCCTCATATTCATCCAAATGTAACAGGAAATTGTGATAATGTGGCTAGAACTATTGTCGAGTTAATGTATGGGCAGGGCTGGAAAAAATGTGAAGAAAAAAAACTGACGTCATCTGTCCTTGCGCATTCGTTCTCGTCACCATTCTGAAGAGGAATTTCATTATTTTCGAAATTCGGTTTAGTTTCCGCAAAACGTCATTATTTTCTCATAACAAAAACCCCTTCGAATAATGAGATGGATTAAGAATTTAGGAATTGGGTAATTCGGTGATAGGTTGCTGAGTCAGAAAACTAATTATTTCCTGACCTCGTTCTCGGTTCCTGTATCGTCCAATGAGTATGAGCTTCTCCATGGACTGAGATCAAGACGGAATTCGCCTTCGTTGGCTCACGAACAGCGAGAAGAACGGAACCTGTGACCTGGAATGAAAGACAAGAAATAGTCAAGTTTTTAAGCAATAAAAGATTTCTTATTTTCATTCCACGTATCATGAGTCAGACTGATGAGAGAGAATGAAGAAACGAATTATGCACTATCATAGCCCAAATTCGAAATCCGAAGAAGGAAATCAAATTGAAGAATAAGTCTGTTTATTTAACTGGAACTTTCTCTTGTCAGGGCCAAACTTTGACAATAACGAAACTGGCAAATTCATAAAAAAAAAGTGTCTTGAAAAAAGGGAAACGAACCTCGGTGCCAGGAACGAAAACTCCATACGGATTATCGAATTCGATTGCTACTTCCGCCATTTTCTAAACGATGAATAAATTGAAGAGAGAAAGGTAAAGAGAAACGTGATTGTACAAGGAAGAGATCGGTATGAACTGAAAAGCAGAACAAAGCATTGATAAAGATAAAGAGAGATCAAAAAAGGAATAGTGATAAGACGCCACGTAGTAAAGAGATCAAATGCAAATATTGGGAAAGACGGAATGAGTCAGAGTGAGAAGGAATGACTCTCTCCATTCTGAATAATATCTTCCCATTTAGAGTGATGAGAATGAAGGGAGGATACTCATCTTTATGTCTAGTCAAAGAGAACGAGATCAATCCATAGAGAAAAGGAGTGACACTTCCGATTGTGCAATCAATGACGAGATGATTACAGAGAGATTAGTAATCATCGAGATCATCTCATTAGTAATTAGACGTATTGTCAGAATAAGAAAACATTCTCTACAAATGCTCTTCAAAAATATCCTATCACGAAGACATTTCAATATGTAATGAAAGTCATTCTATTTTTTGGAATGATAATCATTCTACATTCATTCCATAATTTCTACATACGCCTCTTTTCAAATCCCTCCAGTTATCTCTGAGAGTGTGTCCAAGAAGCCGAATTCGTCTAAATAACGATTTATCAAAACACAACAACGGGAAAAATCGAAGACAACAATTAAAACAGAGAAATTGAAACTTCTAACAACAACAGCAACAATATGATAACGAGATCATTCGCAGGGGGAATAGGGAACGGGCGTATATAAGGGGGAAATGATATTACATCAAAGATGATTACTACACTCTACTCTTCCTTCTCGATGACGATTTACCGTATTTTCTTCTGAGCATCACCATACGGTAGTCAAATAGTACCTGTACATTGCTCATTATATCAGTCTTTGTTCAATTGCCCTCTTCTACTTGATAGTACTCGTCTCACCTCGCCCGCTTGGTTGACAAAACAGAGAATTACGAGATCAAGGATGAGAGGGAAAATGAAATAGGCAACGAGGACCGGATCAGGAAGATAAAGATGATAGATGAAACTCTGAATTGGAGAGGGTGTTCAATACTCAAAAAGAATAGATGAATAAACTGACACCGAGAGTGTAGATTGCATGAATGAGGACAGACCACAAATAGACACCCTGGAATGAGGATAATCATTAATCATTTAATCAATCAATTTGATCACCAGAGCGAAGAGGATAGTGGATAGACCGGAAGGGCATTGCTTGTCGAATCCATACAATGCAAAACACGAAGCTATGGATGAAATTATCGTTAGATTTGAATGAGTTACTTACCGGGGAAAAGAGCGGCCAGTGGAGCGCCAAGTATAATCTTTACGAAAAGATCATTAGTCAATTCCATAGAGAGTCCGTCCTAGAAATATAATGCATTTGCTTCGAGCTACAATGCTTGTTTTTTTTCAAGCTACTGAGCATGTAATTTTTCAAATTTTTAGCACCTTTCTCAGAGAAAGAGCCCAAAGATGTAAAAAAATCTACAGAGAATTACAACTTCTCAACTTACAAGGAATGAAAATAAGAGAGGGATGAAACCGACGCTCAGCGACAGGAGACCAGTCACTAAGATAACGACTTCGGCCGAGTCCTGAAAAGAACTTCTTTTGAACTTACCTAAATCTCAATTAATCTGTTGTATGTCACAATAGAAGAGCGTACTTCATTGTTCATTCCAAAACATCCAGCAAGTGCCTTCGGTGCGACTGCCTTCCGAGAAGGAGTGGCCTTTCTTCCCTCTTCTACATTCACCACAGTCGATGCGGGAGGAGACGAGTGCACTGGAACGAACGATAATGATGAAATGAAGCGGTTTGATGGAATTGATACATAGACAAGGTGAAGATCAAATTTAAATGTATATTACACAACCAACCATTGGGCTTCTGATACTGAGGAGGCTGAGGATGAGAGAAGGGAGGAGCAGAAGGAATTGAGGCATATGTGGGAGGGGAAGACTGGAAAAAAGAGACCAATTGATGATTCTGGAGAGTGATTACATTAATAATAATATATGTTTATATTCTCAAAACAGGTCATTCAACAGTTGAATTTAACATCTTTAGATACATAATTTATTGAAAGCTCTATCCATCGAGTCGTCAATGCAAGATAAATGTATGACCTATTTAAATGTCATTTCAGGATAAACTATGTATGTATGTATTGCAATGTAACTATAAAATGCCCACCTCGTATCCCGTCCACTGCAGTGACTGGGGATGATCGCCCTGATTCACCTTCTTATTCATACTTCCTGAAGCGAAATGCATCATAACAGGGATATCAGACATTGAGAAATGTTTTTAGAAATAATTGACAATATTGCCTAGCACATACAATCGAGCGGCACACTGAACATGGAACATCAAATAGCTTGGTAAATATAAGATAATCCTAGTTCTAATGATTCAGTTAGAGAAGAAACCACATGAACAACAAAATAGATAATAACGATAACCCGATGGGCATGCAAGATAACATTGAAGCCTGGCCATGGACCAAGAGATTCGAATAAGCCAACATCGTCTAAACAACGATTTATCAAAAATGCAACAGTGGGAAAATCGAAGACAACAATTAAAACAGAAAAATTTAAACTTCTAAGAACAATAACAACAACAACAACAACAACATGATGACGAGGTCATTCAATGGGGGAGGAAGTATAAAAAGGGAAAGCGATATTACAGTATGAGCAGTAATCGATATCATCAAAGATGACTACCGTACTCCACTATCTTCTTCCGTCTCAATGACGATTAGCCGTGTTTCTTCTGACCAAAATGTAGTCAGCCAGAACCTGTAAAAAGATGATCATTTCAGTCGTCTTTAAATACCCTTTAAATACCCCCCCCCCTCTCTCTCTCTCTCTTCCCTTGAACTCATCTCACCTTAATCATTTTCCCGACAATCCATAGAATTGCTAGATAACCGACAAGGGGGAAAATGAAATAAGCAAAGAGGATCGGACCAGGAAGTAGAAGCTGATGGATGAAGCACTGAATAAGGGAGAGTGATCATTATCCGCTCTTAGATTAAGTAAACAAGCTCAATAAACTGACACCGAGAGTGTAGAAAAAATGGATGAGGACAGAAAACCAATAGACAATCTGGAATAAGAGTATTTAATCATCTCATCAATCAATTTTGTCACCAGAGCTCTGATCAAAGTGACGACGCCTGAAGGCCATTCCTCGAAGAACCCATACAGTGCAATACATGAGGCTGGGAAGAAATTACTCTGTCATTTGATTGGAATGATTGACTTACCGCAGAAAACAGCGGCCAGTGGAGCGGCAAATACAATGTCGACGAACAAATCATTAGTGAATTTCTTACAGAGTCCCTCCTAGAAATATAATGCATTTGCTTCGAGCTACAATGCTTGTACTTTGCAATCCTTCCTAAAAATGACGAAGAGCCAAAAAAAGTCGAAAAAACAGCAGACATTGATGGCCATTATCTACCCTAGGTAGGGGGGGGGGGGGCGGAGACCCCTAATCGAATAGTACGAGAAATTACTGTAGCACATGATAGATTTCTGTGGTGCCCCCACATATAATTCTCGTTCGGGCCTCATTGTTAGCAAACTATCGGTTGAAAGTCCATCAGTATCAATAAAGCATTATAGCTTCTCCACTTACAATGATGAGCATGGCAAGAGGGAAGACACCACAGAAGAGAGATAGGAGCATAATCAGAACAATAACAATATCGACCGAATTCTGAAAAGAACCACTTTAAAATTTTAAAAATGACATTTTGAAAGTATACTATAACCATACCTGATTGCTCATTCCACAGCATCCAGCGGGTGCTTTCGGAGAAGGAGAAGATCTTCCTCCCATTTCAACATTCACTGTAGTCACTACTGGAGGAGAAGAGTGCACTGGAACGAACGAATGAAATAGACGAAATGAGGCGATTCTATGGAATTGAATTGATAAAAATCAAGGTGAGAAGTCTCACTGAAGACCAAATTAAAATGCACATTGCACAACGAACCATTGGGCGTCTGATATTGAGGAGGCTGAGGATGAGAGACGGGAGTATCAGAAGGAATAGAAGCATATGGAGGAGGAGGGGAATTATTCATACTTCCTGAATTGAAATACATCATAACAGAGATTTTAGAGATTGACAACGAAAGATGTTTGTTTCCTAGCTCCTTTTTCAATTGAAGAGGAAATCACACGAGCAATTAAATATGTAGTATCAATAACCCGTATAAAATCTATTATAACATTACAGATAACCAGCCATGGACCTCATGGACCAATCAGTTCTTTGAACTCCAATCAATAAGCCAACGTAATCTAATCAACGATTTACCAACGTGCAAAAATGAGAAAAATCGAAGACAACAATTAAAACAGAATAAATTATGCTTCTAACAACAACAACAACAACATGACGACGAGGTCATTCAAAGGGGAAAGAATGAAATAACAAGGGAAAGTTATATTACGGTATAATTAGTAATCGATCGATATCATCAAAGATGATTACCGTACTCCACTATCTTCTTCTTTCTCAATGACGATTAACCGTGTTTCTTCTGAACATCGCATCACGGTAGCCAGCCAGCACCTGTATAATGACCATTATTTCGTCCCTCTTGCAATTTCCCTCCATCTATGTACTCGTCTCACCTCGAGCATATTAAAGACAATGCAGAGAATTACGAGATCGCACACGATAGGGACAATGAAATAGGCAACGAGGACCGGTTCAGGAAGAGTAAGACGACGGATGAACTGCTGAATATAGAAGGGTGTTATCCGTGGGTTTTCTCAGAACACTAAGCAAAGACTAAGCGAAAAAAGAAAATATGAAAAAACTGACAATGAGAGTGACGATGCCATGGATGAAGATAGACAACCAATAGACAAGCTGGAATGAGGATAATCATTAAACATTTAATCTATCAATTTTGTCACCAGAGCGCAGATCAAAGTTGTGAGACCGGAAGGCCAGTCCTGGGCGAATCCATACAGTGCAACAATCGAAGCTATGGATAAAAATATCTTTCGATTGTAACGATTGACTTACCGGGTAAAAGCAAGGCAAGTGCCGCGGCATATACCATTTTGACGAACAGATCATTAGTAAAATCGTGTCGATAAGAATATCCCTCCTAAAAAGGGAAATGTTATTTTTCGAGCTACTATACTTACATTTTGCATATATACAGCACTTTCTTTTAGAAAAAAAGAAAATGAAGGGATAAAATTATTTTCGCAAAATCTGTAAAGCAATAGAAATTCTCCACTTACATTGAAGTATCTGATAAGATTGATGACACCAATCAGCGAAAAGAGCATAACCAGCCAGATAATTATATAGGCTGATTTCTGAAAAGAATCGCTTTTAAAATCATGAATTATATTCAGTGCATTTTTCATGTGATAGTGTACAACGTACCTTATTGCTCATTCCAAACCAACCAAAAGGAGCTTTCGGTGGAGAGGCCGTTCTTCCCACATTCATATTCACCGCAGTCGATGCGGGAGGAGACGAGTGCACTGCAAATATATGACATTAACGAGAATTGCGCATGGACAAAGGCGATGACAGAGATGATTTATTTGTCTGTCTCCAATTAAGGAGACAGGCAAATATAGCATCAATATAGCACAACGAACCCATGGGTGGCTGATTGTGAGGTGGTTGATACTGTGGAGGAGGAGGATGCTGCAGAAGCTGCGACGGCTGCGACGGCTGCACATCTCCAGGCACTTGATCGTAGTGTTGAGGATGAGAGACGGGAGGAGCAGACGGGACTGAGACACCCGGAGGAGAGACGGTCTTATTCATACTTCCTGAATCGAAACGCATATCAGAGATTTTAGAGATGAAGAGATGTTTCTTCCCAGCTTAAATGCTTCAATTACAGAGGAAATACCAGTGGCATTATACCACGAACAACTAAATAGTGGCGATAACCCGGAGGGAATGAATGAGAACATTGAATCAACCCAATGAGCCAATATCGTCTAAACAATGATTTATCAAAATGCAACAGTGGGAAAAATCGAAGTCAACAACTTGAAGATATGAATTGAAACTTCTAACAACAACAACAACATGATGACTATTCATGGGGAAAGAATGAATAACAAGGGAAAATGAATTTACAGTATAATTAGTAATCGATATCATCAAAGATGACTACCGTACTCCATTATATTCTTCTTTCTCAATGACGATATACAGTAACCGTGTTTCTTCTGAGCGTCGTTGCACGATAGTCACTCAGCACCTATACATTGTTCATAAATTATCCTTCCTTTAATTTCCCTCAAGCATCTTCCATTCCTGTCCATACTCGTCTCACCTTCTTCACTTTCTTGACCATGAAGAGAAATACGAGATTCATGACGATGACAATGATGTAATAGATTAAATAGTTAGACTTCTTGGTTAAGTAAAGGGATCTGATCTGAAAAGGGAGGCTATTCATTACACATGTATATAAAATACAACATCTGAATAAACGAACACAAAAAGCGAGGAGTGCCTGGATGAGGACAAACAACCAAAAGAAGTTCTGGAATGAACAAAGTCATTACTCATTTAGTCAAACAATTTTGTCACCAGAGTTTTGATCATAGTCGTGATGCCTGAGGCCGTTCCCTTGAAGACTCCATTCAGTGCAACACACGAAGCTATGTATGAAATTGGTATATGATAGGAAAAAATGAACTTACCAGGGAAGAGAATGGCAAATGGAAGAGCAACTACAATCCTGAGGGCCATTTCAGTAGTGAATTTGTGAAGGATTACTCCAGTGATGAGAAATCGGAACGCGGCCTAAAAATGGCATTTACATCCTTAGATTCCACCCTAGAAAAATAAATGTTTTATATTCTAGTCACTACGCTTCTACCTTTCACGTTTGAAGGACCTAGGAACCTTCCTCTGAAAGAAGATATAGTATTTTCAAAAAATGAAAATATTGCATATCATTCTAACATGTCACTTACAAGGAGATATCCACAGACAGTGACACAATGGATGAGCGACAGAATGAAAATCACGTAGAGAATAGTCAGAGCCGATTTCTGGAAATAAGCACATGTCATCTTTAAAAACTTGTATAACCTTACCTGATTGCCCATTCCACAGCATCCAGCAAGTGCATTCGAAGGAGTGGCCTTTCCACCCACATTCACATTCACCGAAGGCGATGAATTCACTATGGGAGGAGATGGGTGCACTGGAAAACAAGATTATCGATGAAAGATGGGGATAAAACGAACCAGGAAAATACTGATGAGATTGATATGCCGGAGGATGACTGAGAATGCGAGACGGGAGGAGCAGAAGGAGTTGAGATACCAAGAGGAGGAACACACTTAAAAAAGGCAAGCGGTTGAATTTCAAAGGCTATACCATACAATAAATTCGAACACTATCAATCGAGTTTTCGAAGAATGATAACCCCCATGAAAATGTAAATGTAAAATGCACACCTCGTATCCCGTCCACTGTTGTGGCTGCAGTAATTGGGGATGATCGCTCTGATTCACGTTCTTATTCATACTTCCTGAAGCGAAATGCATCATAATAATAGAGATATCAGACATTGAGAAATGTTTGTAAAAAACGAAAAATATATAATTGGCAGGACTTTAGAATAGTATGCGTCTGCGGCTTGTGCAAATAAACGACCATAAGCAATGCCGGCATCAACTAAATAACGCACTGAACGCAGAACATTAACTATTTTGGTAAATATGTTATAACTTTAGTTCACGTGCTTCCATACAGGAATGAGTGAAATAGATAGGACCAATAACCCAGAGGGGAATGTATAAAAACATTGAATCAAGCCAATAAGTCAACTTTGTCTAAATAATGATTTATCAAAATGCAACATTGGAAAAAAATCTAAGACAACAATTAAAACAGAGGAATCGATGCTTCTAACAACAACAACAACATGATGACGAGGTCATTCAACAGGAAACAGAGAAAACAATGAATAACAAGGGAAAGTGATATTACAGTACAATTAGTAATCGATAGTATCAAAGATGACTACCGTATTCCACTATCTTATTCCTTCTCAATGATGATTAAACGGATTTTTTCTGATCATCACCGTACGGTAGTCAATCAGCGTCTGCATAATATTCATCATTAATACCTTCTATAAATTCCCCCTCAATCTACTTCACTGTAATCATCTCACCTTGTTCAATTTCTTGAAAATGAAGAGGAGTATGGGAAATGTGATGAGGACGATGATGAAATGAAAAACTGGGACGTGACGACCACATGCGAGTTGATAGAACAAAATCTGAATTGAATAGGGGGTTCATTACTCGTGTATGCATTAAACAGAGACAATCTCAATCAACTCACAATGATAAGGAAGATGCCTTGGAAAACGATCCACCAACAATATGCATTCTGGAATAAGCACAACCACTAATCATTCGATCAATCAATATTGTCACCATAGCGTTGATCATAGTGGTGAGACCGGAAGCCTTGTCCTTGAAGATTCCATTCAGTGCAATGCAAGATACTATAGATACAATTGTATGTTGATTCGAAGGAGTGACTTACCGGGGAAGATAATAGCACTTGGAACGGTCCATAGAATTTCAAAGCACAGATCACGAGTGAATTTGTGACGGATTCCTTCCTAGAACGATAAACCTGTGAATTTTTAAAAGCTACGAAGCGTAATTTTCCATTTGTCGTCAGAATCTTCTTCAGAAAAAAAGGCAAAGAATTGGAAAACTGCAAACTGTATTACTTTTCCACTTACAAGGATTGAACCGGTGACAGAAAGAAAACTGGTCGAGGAGATGATAAGAATCAAGTAGAGATTGCATCTAGCCGATTTCTAGAAAGATCCACCATTTAATTGTGAAAAATAAGCTGAATTATAATAAAATTGTATAATGTATACACGTACGTAGAGAAGCCACGGATCTCCTCCTTCATTCTCCTTAGTCGATGGGTTCATTACGAAAGGAGATGAGTGCACTGGAAGACAAAATTCTCGATACAAGATGGGGATACAACGAACCAGGAAGATACTGAGATGGTTGATACGACGGAGGTTGGTACTGAGAATTCGAGACGGGAGGAGCATACGAGATGGAGACACGAGGAGAAGTGAGAGACTAGAAAGACTAATTTAGGATGAAGAGGTCAATGCTGATTATATTTGTACAAAGCTGTTCCTATCATCAAAACAGGTCATTCAATCGTTGAATTTCAAAATTTCTACATCTATAATGAATTTTGATCACTTTCAATCGAGTGCTGAGTGAATAATGATGATATAGCCCATGAAAATATGCAAAATGTGCACCTCGTATCCCGTAGACTGCTGTGACTGCAGATGATCGCCCTGGCCCACGTTATTATTCATACTTCCTGAAACAAAAATATCCTAACATATATATGTATGATTGAGAAATGTCTGTAGAAAAGATAAATTAACAGTTGGCAATATTTTAGAATATTCTGTGTCCGCGTCGCAAAAGTAACCGGACATACGCAATTCCGGTATCATAGTGAGTAGCAAACTGAACAACGCACTGAACATCAACTATGATAACTTGGTGAATATATTACAATCCTAGTTCTTGAGCTTTAGTTAGAGAAAATCAAACGAACAATTTGATTCATGATTACGATAACCCGGAGGGGAATGTATGATAACATTGAAGAACACGACTCAAGCGATTCACCAATGAGTCAACCTCGTCTAAACAACGATTTATCAAAATGCAACAGTGGAAAAATCGAAGTTGAAACAGACAAATTGATGCTTTTAGCTACAACAACAACATCATGATGATGAGGTCATTCAAGAGGAAAGAATGAATAACAAAAGAAAGTGATATTACAGTATAAGAAAGTGATATTACAGTCTATATCGTCAAAGATGACTAGCGTACTCCATTATCGTCTTCCTTCTCAATGACGAATGACATTAACCGTGTTTCTTCTGAGCATCACCATACGGTAGTCAGTCAGCACCTGTACAATGTTGATTATGCCGGTCCTTTTTCAATTTCGCTTAATCTACTTCACTGTACTTTTCTTACCTGCTTCACTTCAATGACGGAGGATAGAATTGAGAGATCAGCCAAGACGGGGAGGGCTAAATAAGCTACGCGGACGGGATAATCAATTGATAGCAGGTAGAAGAACGTCTGAATTTTAATTAAAACGTTCATTAGTCAAGCATACGTTAAACATCAACAAAAAATGGAAAACTAAATATACTCACAAAGGGAACGAGGATGGTATGGATGAGGACACACCACCAATAGACATTCTGGAATGAGGACAACCATTACATCGTCAATTTATAAATTGTGTCACCAGAGTGTTGAGCATAGTGGTGAGACCGGCAGCCTTGTTCTTATAGATTCCATCCAGTGCAATGCACGAAGCTATAGATGAAATTGTCTTTTGAATGGTAGGAGTGACTTACCGGGGAAGAGAATGATAATTGGAAGGACAAATGTAAATCCGACGATGCGCAGATTAGTGAAATTGTGATGGATTCCCTTCTATAAAGAAAAACATATTTTTTAGAGCTACTAATTTTAAGAAGGTATTTTAAGACCGTTTCAAAAGCCAAAAAAACAATAACTTTATGGGCACTTAAACAACTCCACTTACAATGATCCAACCGATGACATAGGCAAAAGCGAGCAACGACAGGACGAGAATCATGTAGAGAATGGTTATTGCCGATTTCTGGAAAGATCCGCTATCATGCTAAGACAACTCTTGTGGCATTTTAGCATATGAAGCGTACCTGATTGCCCATTCCACAGCATCCAGCAAGTGCATACTGAGATTGAGCGGCCATTCCTCCCACATTCACATTCACTGTAGTCGATGAATTCACTACTGGAGGAGATGAGTGCACTGGAAGAAATGGTTAGTGATTCGAGATGGGGATACAACGAACCAGGAAGATACTGAGGTGGTTGATATGGCGGAGGTTGATATGGCTGAGGTTGGTACTGCAGTGGTAGATACTGAGAATGAGAGACGGGAGGAGCACACGGGGCTGAGGCACCCGGAGGAGAGACAGACTGCAAAACGAGACCAATTGAGGATGCTGAAGAGACCATACACATTGATCATTTTAACCGTAAAATAGGTAACCACCCTGAGGCTCACGACGAGGTTATCTTAACCCTGGTATTGATAACGAGTACTATGGATAGAGTTGTAAGGGCAAGATGGGCATAGGAAAATAAAAATGCGAAAGCCCCACCGTGTATCCCGCACACTGCTGCGGCTGCAGCAACTGACGTTGAACTCCCTGTTGCACGTTCATATTCATGCTTCCTGTACAACAATATTTAATTACATTTACTGAAATAGATATTTACAAAGATTGAAAAATTTCAGGAGAAAAGACAAGTAAATTATTGACAGAGAATATAAAAAGTACTCAAGTAAAGAATCAGTTGCAGGCATTTACAATGTCGACACTATTGCGCGATGTAACATGGGCGTCAGGACACTGAGCAAACTGAGAAATGCGGAACACCAAAAACCTTGATAAACAGATTAAAATCTTAACTCGGTCTTCAATTATAGAGGAAATCACACAAACCCCTAGATACTAACAATATCCCGAAGGGAAACTATGGCAGAAGGGTAGGCAGAAGCGCTAACGTGTAAAAAGAACGCAACAGATTGCAATATTTAATGAAAACGCAACATTTACTAAAACAGAGTGAAAAAAAGAGAAAATCCTATGAAAAAAACAAAAAAAATCAATATCAATATATCAGGAACCTCCGCTCGGGACCCATTTAAATTTAAATATTTACTGTATGTTTACTGTTCTTTACTCTAATGTACTATATTTGTTTGATCTTAATCCGTGATAAATTTGTAGCATATGTAATGCTAAGAGTTGCCTGAAATGCGATCGCCATGTTTCCTTCATTGCTTGCCGTTTCGGTGCAAGCGATTCATTTTATTAAGCCAAACGCATGCTCACATAAATGCTTATCTACATCATCTAAACACTTATTTATCAAAATGCAACAATGGGGGAAATCGAGCAAAGGGTAGCAATTAACATAGATGAATAGATGCTTCTACAAACAACATTATGACGAGGTCATTCAAGGGGGAATAGAGAAAGAATGTATAAAAAGGGGAAAATGATATTACAGTATTAACAGTAATCGATACCATCAACGATGGCTACAATACTTCACTCTCTTCTTCCTTCTCAATGACGATTAGCCATGTTTCTTCTAAGCATCACGATATGGAAGTCAGTCAGCACCTGCATATCGTTCATTAGTGAAATCGTTTTAACTTCCCCTTTATCTATCACATTGTAATCATCTAACCTTCTTCACTTTCTTCTCAATGGAGAGATATGCGAGCATAAAGAAGAGTTCGGTGATGAGCAAGATCAGGAATTGTGGAGCGTAAAGGATACCAAAGAAAGAGAAAATCATAACGAAGATGACCTGAATTGGGGATCTCATTATATAAACAACTCATCGTTGAAATAGAAAAAGAGATAAATAAACTAACACAGAGCATAATGCAGGCACCGATGAAGTTAAGCCAAAAGTAGAAGGTCTGCAAGGAAATCAGATATTAGACATAAATGAAACCCTTTATAAAGAGCACAGTATACATACCAGAGCACTGATCATAAAGAAGAGGCTGGAAGGTTTGTCCTTGAAGATTCCATCCAGTGCCATAATCGAAGCTGTAGATGAAATTGGTTTATGATTGAAAGTAGTCTCTTACCGGGGAAGAGAATAGCAGTTGGAAGAATGAAGACAATTTGGAGCCACAGCTCGGGACTGAATTCATGTTGGAATCCATACTGCAACGAAACATATTGTTCTGTGTAATCAATCTATTTAGGCCTCGAGTTGGCATTCCAGTGTTTGTAACGAGTCTCTAGGTAGCAACGTTGCAAAGGAGAGGCAACAGAATGGGGAACGTTGCATCATTGACAAATGGAAGATCGTTGCATCGTTTAAAGGGAAATCGAAGTCGCGAAATGTTGCGTGATCTCTATTTAGCCTATTTATGACGTTGCTCGACAGGTTGCAACGTTGCAACCCTCCCCCTACCATTCTAACGTTGCACATCGTTTAGCCGGCCCTATTTATCCCTTCCCTACAGCTAATTCCTAAACTTGACCCATGTTTAATTTCGAAATTAGCAACTTACAATTAGATCAACAACATTAACTTGGAAACTCACCCTCATGAACTGAAAGAAGGTCAAAGCTGAGAAGAACGACATGACAAGAATCACAATAGTAATGGCGATGGCCGAATTCTGCAAGGCAATTGTATATTGTAATATACTATATTCATAGAACAAATATACAGAGACGAAGTGGTGTAGTGGTCTATGGCGCGCCCTCCCGTTCCATTCTACCTGGGTTCGATTCCCGGTCACCGTCCCCGCCCCACCAAGGCGCCCGAAAGGGGAATTGGAAGTGACTAGATCACGCGGTAAAGTAGGTCCGAAGAAGAGATTGGGCCCTCCGGACTGAATTGGCCTAATAATCACTGGCCTAGCAGTGATCTCCCGCAGGACGCAAGTGCCTTGATTAACGGGATGACCTTTACCTTTTACCTTTATAGAACAAATAATAGTACAAAAAAAAGAAAACATAATCTAACATATACACCAGAAATATTTTTTATAATTTGATTCTGCTCAATCGTACCTGATTGCCCATTCCACAGCATCCAGCGGGTGCATTCGAAGGAGTGACCATTCCTTCCACATTCACATTCACTGTAGTGTTCACTGCCACAGGAGAAGAGTGCACTATAATTATATATATCGAATTAGCTAAACGAGATAAGGATTCGTGGGAATTGATAAATAGGCAAAGAGAACTCAATAAAAAAAACTATGTGTATAACGAACCATTGGGCATCTGATAATGAGGTGGTTGATATAGCTGTGGCTGATATGGCTGCGGTTGATACTGTG
The DNA here is from genome assembly GCA_900490705.1 of Pristionchus arcanus. NCBI lineage: Eukaryota > Metazoa > Nematoda > Chromadorea > Rhabditida > Neodiplogasteridae > Pristionchus > Pristionchus arcanus. Next base: position 129,711 of record LS486774.1, on the reverse strand, counting down.
GAGGGGGAGGATGCTGCAGAAGCTGAGACGACTGCACGTCTCCAGGCACTTGATCGTAGTGCTGAGGATGAGAGACGGGAGGAGCAGATGGAATTGAGGCATACGCAGGAGGAGGGGAAGACTGGAGGAGAGACTCATCCAATTGGGGATTCTGAAGAGACAATCGTAATCTATGTTCCTCATGAACGAATCTATCAAATTGACAAAGAAATGTGAAGCAAAGAAAATGTAATTGCGAGAGAACCACCTCGTATCCCGTCCACTGTTGTGGCTGCAATAACTGGCGATGATCGCCCTGATTCACGTTCTTATTCATGTTTCCTGAAACAACATATTTCATAACAGAGACATGTTTAAACGTTGATGGCGGAGTGTACAAAGAATCAAACCCTGCAATTATACAATACTCCGAATGCTGAGCACGAAGAAAATTGCAAGTAAAAAGATTGAAAGCTAATTATAGTGTTTAAATTATACATGAATAACGCAAACTACTAGACAGTTTACCGTTTCATAACGATTATAAATAAAAACTACAAAGATTAGTGTCACAAAACAAGATATAAACGAAGATGAAGAAGGGTATCGATAAAGACGTAAGGAATCACTGAGGATGCTCAAGATATGGGGCAAAATAAACAAGTATGCCACAATTCTGGAAAATAAAAATAACACGCGTGTCCGTGGTCAAAACAAGAAAAGTCAATATCAGGAATCGATATTCCATTCGGGACCTATTTTTCTTCATTTGAGCAGATTACGGTAGGTTGTTTTTTTCGATGCTCGCTTCTTCAAAGAGAACTTTTAAAACTTTGTTTTCGTTTTGTTTTTTCGTTAAACTGTGCTAAATTTGTATCATAGGTAATGGTAAGAGCTGGCTGCAATGTGATAGCCACACATCGAACGAGTATGAGCAGTCCCTGCGCTTCTCCGTCCCCTCAAATGTCAGTGAGGACGATCCGCCGTGTCATCCACACCCACAAGTGCTTGAGCATCGAGATTGGCGTGAGTGTTGACTATTTGAAACAATTATGTTACAGCAAGGTCGTTAATTTAGCAAATAAATCAGCACTTTTTTCGTTTTTCGTTTGAGGGATATGATCTTTTTTTATCCTAGCGTGCTATATCGTTCTCTCTAAACTATAATGTAAAGGTAATTTTGCAGGATATTCTCGTGATCGTGAGTATTGTGGGAGTTTTCTTCAATGCTTACCATCTCGGAGCCAGTGATTCCGTGAATTCAGTGAGTTATTTAATTTGACTACCAATTATCTTTTGCAGCTTTTCCAGCCTATCGCCTGGGGTGTTCTCAACGCAGCTTGTGCTGGATTCGCTGTGGTGGGCGGACTCAGAAGAAATCCAGTGATGCTCATTCCCTACATGGTCACTCTCGTTAGTTTACTCATATTTTATTCCTCTTTCCTCTTATTTTTTTGCGTGAACATGTTTTACTTCTCTTCATCCGTCCAGAGTTAATAATAAAAAAATACTGGCAAAAATAGGTAATCGACACAGTGACGGGAATTGCTGCTCTTGCTGATGCTCTCTATAATTTACTATCGAAAGCGAAGAATAGTGATAATGCTGAGGAAGCTATCTACTCACAAGACTTGCAAGGTATAATACACGTCTGTGTAGTTTGCTACTCCCTTCTTCCTACCTAATTTATTCCTCTTTAGATGGTTCATCTCCTCGTGAATATACTTGGCTGATTGTTGCCAAAATACTCGGTGCTATTCTTCTCAATCTCATCTTCTACTACGTTTGTCATGCAGCTAAAGGAGTATTCAAAAATGAACGGGTATTTATTCCATTATTTTAAAATAATTTTATATCGATATCAATCCTTGGCTCCAGTTTCTTTATCATTCACAAATTTCTCTATTAAGTGTCGTAAGGAGTGTTGTGTTCTTCCTCTTCCCTATCGATCTCCTCAAATTTCTCATCGCTCGGGTAAATCATCCAGTCCTCAAGTCTCTCATCGATCGGGTAAATCATCCCGATCCAACTCATATGATTCAGCATACGAAACGGTGAGAATGTCTAATTGAATGTATTGATTTCTCATTATCTCATTCAGATTAGTGCAGTTAGTCTGCAAGTGCCCATTCGATTCCGAATGGATCAACCTCCTCCTTATAAAGTGAGAAGAGAGAGTGGCAACTCGGATAAGGTTTCGGTCAGTGCGAACTACAGTAACTACAGAATATTGATCGATTACAGGAGAAGCGAAAGTCTTCACTGGCAGTTGTTCCTGTATCGACGAAGCGTCGTCTGCCCTCTCTCCGTCTTTCTTCCGTCACTGAATCCCATAACGAACTCTATCAGAATACGGTAAGTTATCGATTATCTATCGAAATGAGAATGGTACTGTAGTGGCATGGAAGTACCGTACCAGCTGGTCGATCTCCCTCACATCACAGCAATGATTCCATCTTCAATGAACAGGTGAGTTCTTTCTCTCTAAATCGTAAACTGAATACCGTACTTGAGACTCCTCGTCATTCTTATCCAATTGCTCGTCAAGGCTACAGGCATGTCTCTATCACTGAATCACACAATGAGCTCTACGCCAATGCGTCCAGTCTACTGTGATAGATCAGTTTCTTATTTTTATCCATTGTATTCTTCTTTAGAAATACTATTGTGACACTTGTCCATTTTGGAGTATTGTAATAATTTGTTTAATTTAGTGTAAATAGTAATAAAGTTGTTATCCTGTACGAAATAGTTTTCTTAAATTGGATTATTTTTTTCAATGGATTTATCGTCTCTCTTGATTACATTGTCTCTCATACTCTATTACCCTATCCATTCTCCTCCCTCCTCTTTCCCTCTTCTCCTCATTTCTTCTCCACCTCCATCCATTCTATCTTCTTTCCCATGTTCTGGCTGGTTGCTCCATCCGTTGTCGCTGTATCCACTACAGCTATTCTGGCGGGATGCGCCAAGGGCAGAGATGTAAGGATCCCCTCCTCCATCTCCAATACCTACCTTCACCTACCGTAATCTTGTCTTCGTTGCAGGATGTGAAACGCCCTAAATCATCTGGTTCTAATCGTGGAAGCAACAAGCAAAAACAGTCTGGAAAGTCAACGAGAAAGCCTGGTGCTTCGAGCAGATCGGGCAGCAGCAGAAGAGATCCGAAGGCTGTTGGTGCAGCTGGAGTGAAGAAGTCGTCCCGATCCAAGAGGGTACGGTAGATACACCACTGATTCGATCGATAACTGATTCATTTTAGGAGGGACACTCGAGCAAGTCCGGTCGTTCGTCTAAATCGGCAGCTGGCAAACCAATCGCTGAGAAGAAGAAGGTCGGATCGGCTGCTGGTCCAGGTAATCGATTGATAAGATACCGTATCCACTGGATTACTGTATGTTCTCACCATACCGTTTCCCTCTTCTACCGTACTTCTTCAGTTGCTGTGGCTGGCGGAGCAACGAAGGACAAATCGTCCAAATCTGCTGGAAAGTCGAGCAGTTCTAAGAGAAGATCTGAAAAGGATAAACTGAAGAAATCTGTCGATGGTTCGGAGAAGTACGGTAGAGTTAAGATACGGTAGATAATACAACGTATGACAGGAGGAGATCGTCTAGATCGAAGAAGGAGAAGTCTATCGATGGATCTGAGAAGTACGGTAGAATAGGGGTACTGTAGATGATACGATGTATTTCAGGAGATCGTCCAGATCGAAGAAATCCAAGTCAAAGAAGTCGAGCAGAAGCAAGAAGTACGGTATCTCCCCATGGGATACTGTATCTACTGTAATCGATTGCAGATCTGCCTCGAAGAAGGAAGTTAAGAAGGAACTTCAAGTGGATAAGACTCAGGAGATGTCTGGAGAAGATCTTCCTGCCAAACCGAAGGATGCTGCTCTTAAGACTGCACTCTCTCCTCAGGCTGTTAGTGTTACGGTAAGGAGAGACTGATCGGGTACCGTAATCTTCAATCGATTCAGAAACTTGAATTGGCCCCAGTGGAAGGAGTGACTAAACACGAAATTCGTATTGAACCATCTGAGCTCCGTTGGAATTCGACTGGAGGAATTCAGAGTGTGGCTGTCTACAATCATTCCAATTCAAGAAAGGCACTCAAGGTATAGTTTAATCCTAAGGAATACCGTATCCCAGTGGGATTGATGATTGATCTTTGATCTTTACAGATCAAATGCTCTGACAATCTTCTCTATCGTGTCAATCCCGTACACACTTTCATTCCTTCTGGAGGATCAGTTCGAGTGGATATTCTGAGACAGAATGGAACTGCTAAAGTGGATAAGATCGTCATTGTGGCTGCTGATGTAAGTGAGGGTACTGTAGGGGTACAATATCCATGGATGGATACTGTATCAATTTCACTGTTTTGCAGGCAGGAAAGGACGATCCGAATGCTCGTGAAGTACTGAATAGATCAATGAATACTGATATGATGGTGCTTCCTTTGATTGCAAGTGCAGTCAATTAAGAAGAGATCTCCCTTATGAATGGGACACCACCTCAATTCTTCCACATAAAGCCTCCCCTTTCCATTCCCTTTTTGACTCTTCGTAGTCATTTCCCCCTCTTCTTCCCCCGTGTGTGAATTATAGACCGTGATCCCACCGTTTTCTAATTATGATAAAATTGTGGATACGGTTGGCGTGTATTGCGATATGACAGTGAAAGTTTTAAAGCAGTGAATTTTTTTTCAAACGGCAAAAAATAGGATACGAGGCCGTTTGTCTAAGAGTCGGACAATGCCCGGCACAGTGATTTTTCGAAAACTTGGGAATAGAGGTTCTCAAAGGTGGTGATCATCGTAGTGAACTTCATTTTGCTCAAACTCATTCCATGCATCCGTGCTGCAACCATGCTGCACTGCACCATTTTTCTGTATCTCAAATATCCTTCGACAGAATGTAATAAAAATTTCAGACCAACCGTAATCGACCACGCTGATTCCAACTATGATATTCATAACTTCTGATTTTCATGCATTTTCAGTTAAAAATTTCTTTTTCGAATACCAGGAATTAATGACCACTGAATTTATAATAGAAAGATGCGCCTTGTCGAGAGGATCATTTTTCATACTCAGGTTATGGAGTTATGAGAATCCGTTTTTTCGCAATTCTTTGTTTTTCTTTTACTTTCGCTTCTCGATTCCTAATTTCTCGTCTCTCGTCCTTTGTTATCGTCTCATTCGTCACTCGAAACGCGAAGATCGCGGTGCGGGAGGCGAGTAAAGGGCGAAATAAGAGTGAAAATTCAATAAAAAACAAAGAATTGCAAAAAAACGGATTCTCATAACCTCATAACCTGCATATGAAAAATGATCCTATCGACAAGGCGCATCTTTCTATTATAAATTCAGTGGTCATTAATCCCTGGTATTCGAAAAAGAAATTTTTTACTGAAAATGCATGAAAATCAGAAGTTATGAATATCATAGTTGGAATCAGCGTGGTCGATTACGGTTGGACTGAAATTTTTATTACATTCTGTCGAAGGATATTTGAGATACAGAAAAATGGTGCAGTGCAGCATGGTTGCAGCACGGCTGCATGGAATGAGTTTGAGCAAAATGAAGTTTACCTCGATGATCACCACCCTATAGAACCTCTATTCCCAAGTTTTTGAAAAATCACTGTGCCAACCATCGTAGGGTTCTGTTCGATTCTTACGCAAACGGCCTCATACAAATATTTTCGAAGTTTGCCAATTTCTTCAATGAGTGTTCTTTCCTGTTTCAGCAGAGGCTGTTGTAGATATTCCAATATGGAAAAGACATTTTTTGATTGCTGATTTGTACTCCGAGCTGAAGAGTAACATTTACCTTTTGAAGAATCTATAAAATTACCTTGTTGAGTAGTAGATCAGTAATTTACTGGCTATAGCAAAGTTTATAAAAATAGTAATGAGATAAGTGAATGCAAAGATTTTCTGATCTGAAAGTGTTCCTTCTCCAATAGAGTAAAGAATGAGAGTTACTGTCGAGTTGAAGTATTCTAAGAAGGACAATTAGTGAAGGAGTGAGAAACCATCCAATAACATCGAAGAACATTATGATAAAGAGAGAACGATAGATTCGACTCATTGATGAAACTGTTATAGAAATAGGAGATATCTCATCTAGATGATTGCGTATTTCCCTTACCAATCGTCCCTTTCTTGCGTAAATTAATCCATGTGATGAGGTAGATGATAACAGTGCAAATATTAATGATAACCATTCCTCCGAGAAAGAATGAAACTCCCTGATCAGGATAAGGAGAAAGAATATCACAGACTACCATTCTTGAACGATTCTCATCATTTTCATACAAGACGAGATCGCTTACTGTGGTTTACGAAAGTAAAGCATTAGGAAACATTCGAAGGTGAAATATCCGAGCATAAAAAATACAATTGCCTGAAAGGATTTTCAACTGAATTTTATCGGATGTGTGTTTTTCTTACAAATCCCATGACAGTTCTGTTTCTATTTCGATACTGAATAGGGAAGGAAACGGAAAGCAATCGATCCAATCCCACACAAAGAATGCTAATGCATCCAATTCCGACGCCCAATTGAGGAAAGAACTGGAAAAATATGTTCACAGAGTTTTAAAACGCACGTTACTAGGTACCATAAGTGCTATGCAGAAGTCGCTTTCAATCTCTAGGTAAAAATCAAATACCATCGGAGTTTTTACAAGGACTCCCAACTGTAAATTATTATTGTTTGATCGAAAATTGAGTTTTACTTGATGAAGAATATCAGCAATTGCGCAAAGTCCGATCAGCAAATTGTACGTTGATCGCAAATATCTGCCAAATTGATGATACAAAAAATATAGATAAAAAACAAACCTGGTTTTGACTGTAATCATAAAAATGATTGAATTACTGAATATTCCGACAACAGCGAAAATGCTCGAGACTGCATAGAAACCACGTGCGAGATTCCAATAATATCGATCAATTTCATTCATCTAAACATATTTGTGATTAATATAAATGCAATTCTCCGAGAGCAGCAGAGTACTAAATGGAAAGCAAATATTCACTAGTGAGTTCAAATTGTGTGAGCACTAAGAATTTTGTGGCAACGTGAGTTCATCGTGTGAAGAGGGACGAAGATCACGAATGGAGAATGAATGAAGGAATTGAGATCACAAGATTACGGTGTGAATGAAGAGTGCAATGACGCCTTCCAATAATATTTTCCTACTGAACCTGATGTGTGTAAAGGACACGTATTGCAGTGAGTTCAAAAGCACTTCAAAAGTTGAGTCATGCATTGAAGAGTTATTGAGAAGTCAAATACTTATAACTTTTTTTCTGCAGATCCGTGATTGATCTGCCAAATATTTTAATTTAAAAAATTATTATAATAATATTTAGTATAAGAAAAAGATTAATTAATGAAAACTTTATCGATCAGATTAACCGATATATCGACTGTAACCATTGAGACGAACATGTGACTAGAAAGGTTTTCGCAATGATTTCAGCCGTTTTCACCACTGGGATTCATTCAACATGTAAATCGGGCATGGGAGGGAATTGGGAAGGAATGAGCATGAAATACCCGAAATAATAACAATATGGAGAAAAGGAGTGAAAAGTGGGACTAAATTGATCTCGAGAGACAAGTTTTGTTTGAGGAAAAACAATCGTGGAAAGACGAAATTGAATAATTATAAACATTGGTGACTATTGGAAAGCAGTATGTTGAATCACATTGATGATAATGATGGAGGTCTATCACAGTAACTAGAGGAGAATAAACACAGGCAATTTGGAAAATAGTTAATTATCTAAAATTACGCCCAATCTTCTTCTGGCTCAGAATCGGAGAGAGGCATCGTTCCCGGTTGAGCCTACAATTTCATGTTGACATTTGAAAATGATTATTTTTTTTAGAATCATCAGCCTAATAATTTCTTGCATCATCACTACTCAATTCCCCACCTGAATGACTCTTCCATGGACTGGTCTAGTGGAGGTAGCATACACATATCGAGGATGACTTCCCCCAGGAGGAGATGGAGGAGCACCTACCATGTTCATATTATTGAATAATTCATTTTGAAATATGATTACTTTAGTTTTTTGCCTAGTAGGCTCTAGTTACAATTACTTCCAGGCTATCGGCCTGTTCATAAATCCTAATGAAAATATGTGTAATCTGTAGTTGAAGAATAACTGACGATAGCTTCCACTCGATGGTCCATATTCATTGTCATAATCGAGCGTCGATCTAGGAGTATAATAGCTGCGAGCAGTCACTGGACTGTGGTAGGCAGGAGTGCGGTAGGTCGAAGGAAGAGACGGAACTGTCGTGTTGTGATGTAGACCTGAGATACGGTATTGATTGATATAAGTACGGTATTTATTGATAACTTACCGTAACCATCTCTTCCACTATTGGGCCCTCCATACAGCGCACCCGCAGCAGTGGGAAGATTACCGATGAGGGGGAGTCTGAATGGAATGTATCACCGTCTGCGTCAAATCATCGTGATCTTCATTCTTCGCAGCTCTTTAGAATACGAATATTCAGAATACTTGCATACCTTCTCTGTCTCACAGCTGCTGGCATGGGATCATCATCTTCAGATGCCTCCGTTGGTGTCAAAGAGGCTGCAATGACTGAATTGTCTTCAATGATGCACGATATTCTCACCTCTATAGGGATCCCGATATGGTTCGTCTCTTCTGTAACTATCAGCCAGACTCTCACTTCTCTCACTGTAGATGGGAGATCGACGATCGATCTAAAATGATTCATTCGATCAATAATCATGATTATTCCCTTACATCTCTATCATACGGTCTCCTCCTTCCAGGTGGAAGTTCAGAATGAGAAGATGGAGGTGAATCTGAATGGGAAGATCACTAGACAATCACTATGGGAGGTCTCACCCGTCCTGTAGGTATGCAATGGATAAGAAGGAGAAGGAGGAGAAGGAGCTCCTCGATGAGCTCCAGTCGATCGATATCTCCCTTCTCCTCTTGGAGATGGAGATCGAAGTAGTTGTTCCCTCTGAGAATACTCTCCATTCAGTCACCATTCATCACTTGATATCTGCCACGCACGCTCACTGTGTCAGATTAGACATCGATCGATAATTCGATCAGTTATCGATCGACAATCGATCCGACCACTTACAGTAAGCGATACGTGCTGCAGTCGCCGTTTCACAATTCGCACAGAATGACTAACAAGCTGTGGTTGGGATGAAACACAAGAGGAGGAGGAAGGTGAGTAGAGGGAAGGGACTCCTATTAGTATTCTTCTCATGCGAAAAGTCCCCACACGAAAGGAACAGAAAGTGTACGACGGTAGGGAGATGGGATCACGAGAAGGGCTAGACACGACAGAGGAAGAGGGGAGGAAGAACTAAAGTGATGAGTTAGTGGAAGAAGTTATGGGGGCAAGGTCACACAAGCCATTGGGAAGCATCCGAATGATTCCTCAATTCACGACTAGAACGAAAGAGAGACGACTACAAAAGGGAAGGAGATGGACTAGGAAATGAGGAGAGGGGAAGAGATGGGGGAAGGGGAGATGGATTACCTCATCACTAACTCCTTGACGATCCCGGTAGTAAGAGTATCGGTTCTACAATGAAATGAAGAGAGTGATGGGACCAATGGGAGGAATTGTATGTTTCAGTGAAGAATTGCACAGAAAGAGGGTGGAAGATAGAAATAGAAGAAATAAAAGCAATAAATGAAAAAGATGAGGAATATCGACGGACGAAGTGGGAAGTTTTCGCATTTTCTATCTATCGATATCTCAATCAATTCTATTGATTAGAATTAACGGCTTTACGATGGTTGCGCAGTGTGTTCCATCCCACTAGGAGGGACTATCTTTCTACAAATGGAATTACTCTTTCA